>JAZHYW010028935.1:0-189511 GCA_037355805.1 Ixodes ricinus | reverse complement strand
TGTATTGCTGTTCTGTATTGGCGTGACTATCTCAGAATGAAGAGTTTTAACAATTTATAGTACAATCTCGTGCTACTTTCCTTTCTCTTTTTTTCTGGTTGGATGTTTGATAAGGAGAATGTTAGGTCTAGAATGGCATCTAGTGACAAAACAAACGTCATTTTGAAGCGCCGCACCGAAATCAAAGAAATTTAATTTAATAGGGCTGAAATCTAATAAAATACATAAAATTCTACTTTCTCATTATCGAAAAAAACAATGAGTACCGTTTCAGTCCCCGACGGAAGAAGAAGGAACAGCTCGTTCATGAGTGGAGATCTGATGCGATGGGCTCCTCAGACTTGCCGTGCCGTAGCTCCGGGTCATGCTAATATAGGTACTGCAGGGACTAAGGGCTATGTATTCAGTTCTGTATTGCTGGATTCGCGCTGGCCCCCGAAAGAAATGGTAGTCGGTCAGTACTGCCCAGACACTGCGAGGAAAACTCCGCAGGCCACATTTGCGGTTTTCCCAGGGCTGAGCTAAATCATGATCGCGAGTACCATGTTCGGCTTGGCCGTGCTCTGAATTTCCAGTACAATCTCGGCTCAATCTCGAGACGTATTAGTGAGAATCCGTATTCCACCTTCCAGTCGTTGGCCTCCGAGCGTTAAAATATGCTAGCTTTTAACAATTTATGTTTAGGTGATGCGCACGTTCAAGGTATAGATATATGTCGTGGTGTACTTTGTCAGCTAATTTCTGTTGTCAGTTCTAGATGACAAGTTGTTCGTTCATATCCACTCGTGCTGAAACTATACTTCGTTTCAGTTGTCCAGACGATTTTCAGCGATGCGAGCGCGTGGCCCTTGAATATGCTTGCATTACGAGATGCGCGTGTTTTCGGTGACGCTGAAACTCCGGAGCTCGCGCTGTAGCATTGCCTGCGTCTGGATTCAAAGCTGAAACGAAGTATAGCGGCGTTCGCTGTCGTCACCCAGCCGGGGCGATTGGGCTGAACGTTCCAGCAGGTTGTACCTGCGAGGCCTTGGGGATGCGCAGGGTTCCTCGACAATGCTTAACGTCCGACGTTTCTGCCGAAAGCCGTAGGCACATATACCCAGCATGGTAGTTATTCGGAATTGCCGAGGGCAGCTCCGATTACTGGCGAAGTATAAATCCTGTTTGTCCGCTGGAATGGGGCATTGAAGGTGCAAATAGGCATGAAGCATTATCCTCCGAAGGAGCGGCATCTGGCGGCTTGTCGCTGTGCCATCTGCGTCCAAGAATACTGTGGCTCTCGAGAGGAGATTTGTCCAGCCACGTGAGCCCCCGGGCGAGTAGTTGAGATGTCTCCATGCCAGGCGAAGAAACATGCTGTCGATGAGGCGCACATGAAGATGGTCGAGGCAGTGTCCAGGAGCATCGTTCTGCGCCTGGTGATAACGCGGGTGGCTACCAGGCCTAGAATTTGGTCTACCTTCCGAAGCTTCAGATTGGTATTAGTGCTGGCTAGTATATTAATGGCAAAATCTAAGGTTAGAGCTGCATTTATGATGTTAGCATGTTAGTCTCTGAATTGTTCAAATAGGTTACAGGTTTTATTAAGTAAATAGGTACATCGGTATATAGGATGTATTTACCTAAATCCCAGCATTTGACAAAGTGGGATGTTACGTTTACATTTAATTTCAAAGTTACTGCGATTATGAGTAGAAAGAACCTTTATCATATTCCCATCTAGTCTGGGTGTATAATAGGTGTCTCGTATAATGTTTATGCATGTATTAACAATTTGTAATTGAGTGAATATAGTTTACCCAATTTTATCAGTTGATTCTCGTCTTTTCTGCAATTCGTTGCTATGACATCGACATGCATTTAATTTCCGTTGCTCATCAAAAACTTGACTACGCTTTGTTTCACTGTGTAAGCTCTTCATTTTTTGTATTTGATGGATGTTGAGGACGTGTCCATATTTCATGATGTCGTCTTTCATATGACCTGTGATTGCCGACGATACCTGCATATTTTCAAAGACTTAAAGTGCAACTAGTTTCAGGAAGTGAGCAGATACTTCCTCAGGCCAGCGCCGCCGCCATCGCGGCCCGGGGAAACTATTTCCGCGCGTCTGGCCCGTGACGCTAGAGAGGGCCCAAGGTTGTCTACATATAGCGGCATTCCGCCTCATCTCATTAGTTGAGGAATGAGAGCGCGCAAAGCGCCTGACAGGCGTTCTCCGGAGTGTTTGCTGTGATGCATGCGCGAGCGCCTCGCGGTGCACTTCGGGATTATAGCGACATGTCTTGCCGCCAGCAGAGGGCTGCCAGCGCCGCCTGCCATTGCGGCCACAGAGATCTTAGCGGAGCCAGCTGCTCATCCGGGACCTTTTATGAAACGAAATAACGGCCCGTTTACGGCTAATTTTTCGAAAGCGTTTTATTGTGTGACAGCTGTTAATTGGAATGATTCAGGGGCCAGATTAACCGCTCGCTCACTTCCAGACGTTGAGAATCGCGTCTTCCCGCGCTGCCACCGCCGAGCTTTCCAGTAAGATAGAAAGAAGAACAATCTTCGCCGTGATGACGACTCCAGAAGACGAGGCCAGCTTCACGCCGGTCAACAGATGGCGGACAGCTGAGTGTTTACCGGACGCTTAAAGGCAATAACTTCACGCAGAAATGGATGCCCTGTTCGCCAGTAAGCGCGAGAGCATCGCCTTCAAAATTTGCCTTCATTAACAGGCCTTCGCGCGTAGCGGGATTATCATGCTTCTGAGCGGAGGCAGCCGCGTTCCAGATTTCTTATGGGGAGGGTGACGTCAGAACGACGCTGAGCTTGATTACTCTTGGTTGAGTGATTGCAGGTGATGTCATAGAAGTACTTCGAGGTCTAATTCCATTCATCTTTCATTCAGAAATCCACCAGAGCTCGGCATCTTCTGACGTCAGTATATCCCTGCAAAATAAGCAGACGAACTTGTTTCCACGTATTTCTGCTGCAGGCTCAGGTAGAATTGAGGGTCGGCAGTGCGCGGGGGATTTCGGAATAAAGGTTTCGACTGACGCGAATATTAACGCCTTGTCACTGTTTCCCACGCACGCCGAAGGAGCGGCTACGCGAAACCCAGCTGATGCGGAAGAAAGCTCGCGCGCAGAACCTGTGTCTCCGGGTTGAGCACTTCGCCCGTTTCGACCTGGATATCGTAATGGGCGCGTGTCGCACCAACGCCAGCGTCTGCGACCCAAGGCCTGAGCAGTGAGCGTCTGTTCTGCCTCCTTGCTGAGACTCAGAAGCTCCGCCAGCGCACGGCCGCAGTGAGCAGGTGTCAGTATTCCTCACGCTTGTGTCATTGAGGGCAGAGCTTCGCGCCAGCCAGCGGAGTTTAAAGTTTAAAGGGCCCCTGAAGACAAAAAGTTTTTCGTTGGGACACACGTGTCAAAAAATAAATTTTACGCTAAAAAAAAAAAAATTTTTTAGAGCAACATCTGCTGAAGTGGAAAATATCTTATTTGAAATTTTGCGTCTAAAAATCATTCAAGGGCTTTCATTGGTAACGATGTATACCCAAACGAGTTTTCATTGGCCATTAGGAATGAGTGACAGCTATGATGTTGGCTATAAAAATTTCCGTGATCTCTTGAAACGTTTTTGAATTGCATATTTTTAGGTTTATTTGTCATCCAATGAATAAATGTAATTGTTTACAAACGTTTTACAAAATCACAATTTCTACAAACGCAATTGTCAAAGATAAGCTATTTGTTTTTCTTGTCATACGCTGTCTTGCAAATCGTACCGTGCTCTTCGGATGGTTTTATATTTTATCGCGTTTATATAGTGAGCATCTACTGAGAGGAAATTCGTTGCTTAAAAATAAGCTATCATGGCCGATACACGCGATTGATTGATCCGCGGACGGTGACGACATCGTCTCGTTCCAGCGCATCCACACGAGGGAGACGACGCAGATGAAAGCGAGGACGGACACCCTGGTCGCCACCCACAGTACGCGAAATCCTCGAAATCGACGTTCGCTACTGCGATAATGAATTGCATACGTTGTGCTCATACAGATCATTGCCACGCGGATTTCGCGCAGCGCCAAGCTTTACTAACTTACGAGAGCGACACAAAGGTTGTCCTGCCGCAGGCTCCGTGAGCGAGGAACGAAGCGTTTGGAGACGCTACGCGCTCGTGCGACAACACTCGCTCATTGTCACAGCAGTTCAATGGCGACCATTGACGCAAGAATCACCGCGTGCGTTGTGACGAGTTTTTGACGGGAGGGAGAAGAAACCCGCGTCGCGTCAGCCAGACAAGTTTCGCAGTTCCCGCTACGGAACGAAGAAAGGCCTGACAAACAACTGGGACAACTTGCCAAAACACAACGATGTCACTTTGGGGCTATTCGCCCAGAAATCGTCGAGCACAAGTTGCCAGATTAAACGCATTTCGTCATCTCCGCGAAAAATCCATGAAAGGTGCGAGCTTGACTTTATCAGTCTGCTGCCCGCAGACAAGGCGCGCGGATTGCAGGAATCGGTGACGTGCCGGTCATCACAGGCTGTCTGCGACGAAAATCGTGATTCGGCCCGTCGTAATCGGCTGTACGACGCGGTAATACGTGCGCCCGGCAGACACAGGAAGAAAGCAATGGCTCTCGTATAGCGCAGCTAAAGCAGTTGCTGACTAATTACGAAGAGGCGGAGAGTACCTCTCCTTAGTGCAAAACCATCGATAGCAACTGAGCACAGTATCGATAGTCGCCAGAAACCTGACTATCGATAGTCAAAAAACTATCGATAGTACTATCGATAGTCGACTATCGAAAAATCTGATCGATAGTCGACTATCGAAAAACCATCGATAGTAATCTATCGATAGTCGACTATCAGAAAACTATCGATAGTACTATCGATAGTCGACTATCGAAAACTATCGATAGTACTATCGATAGTCGACTATCGAAAAACTATCGATAGTACTATCGATAGTCGACTATCGAAAAACTATCGATAGTACTATCGATAGTCGACTATCGAAAACTATCGATAGTACTATCGAAACTATCGATAGTCGACTATCGAAAAACTATCGATAGTACTATCGATAGTCGATTATCGAAAAACTATCGATAGTACTATCGATAGTCGACTATCGAAAACTATCGATATGTCACTATCGATATGTCGACTATCGAAAACTATCGATAGTACTATCGATAGTCGACTATCGAAAACTATCGATAGTACTATCGATAGCAACTATCGAAGAACTATCGATAGTACTATCGATAGTCGACTATCGAAAACTATCGATAGTCGACTATCGAAAATCGATCGACTATCGAAATACTATCGATAGTCGACTATCGAAAGACTATCGATAGTACTATCGAAAAACTATCGATAGTACTATCGATAGTCGACTATCGAAAACTATCGATAGTACTATCGATAGTCGACTATCGAAAAACTATCGATAGTCGACTATCGAAAAACTATCGATGAGTCGACTATCGAAAAACTATCGATAGTACTATCGATAGTCGACTATCGAAAAACTATCGATAGTACTATCGATAGCCGACTATCGAAAAACTATCGATAGTACTATCGATAGTCGACTATCGAAAAACTATCGATAGCACTATCGATAGTCCATTATCGAAAAACTATCGATAGTCGACTATCTAAAAACTATCGATAGTTCTATCGAAGTTCGACTACCGAAAAGCTATCGATAGTACTATCGATACTCAACTATCGGAAAATTATCGTTAATCGACTATTGGGAAACTATCGATAGTCGACTGTCGTAAACCTATCCATAGTACTGTCGACGGTTTACTATCGATAGTTTTGCGACACTTGTAGTTTGCGTCGCTCCTCTTCTTTTTCTCGCTTTATCTTTTCAAATGGGAACCCAACTAGCTCAGCACTTACCACCCCAACTTTGGTTCAGCTTTCAGTGATGAAGAAGACTGGAGTTTGGGCGAAGAGAGGAGGAAGGGAGGCGAGCGGCGGTGCGGCAACTGTGTTCGCTCTAGTGGTGCAAAACTATCGTTAGTACTATCGAAGTCGACTATCGATAGTACTATCGATAGTACTATCGATAGTCGACTATCGAAAAACTATCGATAGTACTATCGATAGTCGACTATCGAAAAACTATCGATAGTCCGACTATCGAAAAACTATCGATAGTACTATCGACAGTCGACTATCGAAAAATTATCGATAGTACTATCGATCAGTCGACTATCGGGAGGCTTTCGAAAAACTCATCGATACTGTCGACGGTGAACTTATCGATAGTTTTGCAGACACTAGTAATACGTTCTCTTCTTTTTCGCTTTATTTTTTTCAAATGGGATGATTTCCACTAGCTCCAAGCAAGCTTGGTTTGCTCCTGTCATACTGAAGCAACATTTATATAAATAGCACAACAATGTTGTCTCGATTAGTTGTTGCTTCCCTGCGGCATTGTTCCGCAGGTAAATATAGCATAGCATGGACGCCAGCAAAAATGTTGCTCTCGGTATGCTTTCGGCAATAAAACAGCAATAACTTGTGTTGGGATAACGTGTGCTGTTTTGTTGCTACGCTTAGCTGGTGCGACAACATAAATAGCAGAGCTATATTCTATGAATAATGTCTTACTTGGCCGAAGTATTTGAAACGCTAGATAATTATAGTTGAATGTAGCTAAAATATTTTGTGAATATTGTTATTGTAATTATGAGTGATTAATGAAATACAAGCATGGCCGTGAACGCCTACAGTTAGGGCACTGCCGAGAGACTCAGCTATTGTTGCTAGTGAAATTTCGGCCGGCATGTTTAATTAATTTCGAAAGTATAATAGAATTTGAAAGCGAAGATTAAAAAATTGAAGCATTAAACGAATATTGTTGATGTTTGGAACTTGGGAATATTGCTACCAGACATCTGGATTTGTTTCAAAAATGTGGAAGGAAGCGATCACATAGCAGGCGGTATGTTGCAAAAGTTTTATTCCACAAAAGGCTGGCGGAGACGTTGGAAACGCTGTTGCTCCAGCCTAACACTACGCTATAAAAACATTTAGGTATTGCTTACTCAATTTTACAGTGTGAGGAATTGCACGAGCAGTTGTCCTGGATGGCGCAAATTCTGCCATACTTTCCTTGGCTAAGGGGCTATCTGTTTTATTATCGAATGAAGAATATTTTGATAAAATAGCGGCAGGGAAAATAATTTTCGTGTGTCGTTTTTGTTGTGATGTCCCGTCGTATCACAGCACCTCAGTACTTTGCAGAGTCACATTCCAGCGACACCGCGTACACGAACAAAGTAAAAATCAAGATGGCGGAGTGTTCCTTGATGTTCTTCGTAAGACAAATGTCAGCGGTAGCGACAGGTTGTCGGACAACAAATCGGACAACACTGAAGCAACACGGTTCGACTGTTGTTGTTGCCGCGATGTGACAGCGTCAGTACTTGTTCTGATAGAGTTGACTCACTGCTGTTCTCAGTGTGACAGGATCTTAATTTACAAATTAGCTTCAGTGATGCTGAAGACGGAGTTTGGGCGAAGAGAGGGTGAAGGAGCGGTGGTGTGGCACTGTCTGCTCTAGCGGCAAATCTATCGATTTTCAGTACTATCGATTGTGAAGGATATCGCCAGAAATTGACCACCGATAGCAATAAAACTATCGATAATGTCGCAATGATAAAGCCGACAATCGAAAAACTATCCAGTACTATCATGATTATCGAAAAATCCATCGATAGTACTATCGATAGTCGACTATCGAAAAACTATCGATTGCCGACTACGTGAAAAACTATCGAAAATCCATAGATAGCCGACTATCGAAAAATCCATCGATCGTCGACTATCAAAATTATCGATATACTATCAATTGCCGACTATCAAAATTATCGATAGCATTATCGATAGTCGACTATAGTGAAAAATCCATCGATAGTACTATCGATATATTGACTACCGAAAACGATAGTACTATCGATAGTCGATTCATCGAAACACTATCAATAGTACTATCGATATACCGACTACGAAAATCCATCGATAGCATATCGACTATCGAAAACTATCGATAGTACTCATCGATAGTCGACTATCGAAAATTTTATCGATATACCTCGATATCGACTGTCGAAAACTATCGATTGCAAATTATCGATATGCCGACTATCGAAAAACTATCGATAGTACTATCGATAGTCGACTATTGATATTCTGCGATCACTATCGAGGTATTTTGGAAAATCCATGATGTAGTATCGATAGTTGATTTATTGATATTCTTAGATCACCTGAAATCGCCGAGAGAGAAAAAGGGAGCGAGGTGACTACCCAAATAGTCTAACGCAGTCAATATTGCTCTAAGAAATGTTTTTCGCGTAAAATTCATTTTGATATCGGCATCGTTTTAAAAAAACTTTTCAGTTTTGTGAACGGAGGCCTTCAAGTACACTTTGCTCATGGCACGTGGCCATTTTGTTCCGAATGATGTTTGAGTCAAATGTTCGAAGCGTGCGAAGAGCGTCCTGCAGTTCTGTCTTCACGGAGGGCGACATCTTGTTTTCGGTGACTTTACTTTCCTGGTAGGTCGCGTCGGCGCCGCCGTACTCATAAAGATGTCACACTTGGAACAGAAGGACATTGAAAAGCACTTTTGCGCCACCCTAATTTCACAGGTTTGCGCTTGGACATATCTTCTTCCCTCACTTCTATGCACATGCGTAGTGGCCAAGCAGGCATGCTATGACCATCTCGACCAGATTGCGCTTAGTACGCCGTGTGAGCATCTCGAAAAGTGCCGAGAGTAAGGGTCTGAAGAGGAAAATTTTAGCTACGGCGTGCTTCAACTTCGTCATCACTTGGCATGGTGGATGCCAATCTAAAATTGGGTCAGTATACTACTTGCAAGAAAATTCTGCGGATAGCCAATTTGGAGGATGCTGGCGCTGCGCGGGAACGTTTTTCGGGAGTGGGGCTAGAGCATAGACTGGGCGCGCGAGGATAAGATGGCGGCGTCTCGTTGCATGCTGACGGCCAGCGTTAGCGATCGCACTTGGCGGCAGAGGCGGCATCCACTAGCGATGGACTGAATCTGCCGAACTTCAGATTCGGCAAAGTTCGGCAAATGCCGAAGTTTTGAAGGAAAGTCTGGCAAGATCTGGCAAAAATTCGGCAAAATGTCTGCGCACGCGCAATCCACCGACAGCACGCAAACACGGAAGCCAGAAAAGACGAGCAGAAATCGCGAAAGGACCTGGTCCGGCCAGTTCAGTGTTTTCTCGCTAGGTGTCGTTCGTTTTGCTGGAGTCGCGAATTACCGTGTTGCCTACTCACTCCACACCTCGCCGTAACCACTGGTTGTACTCAACGAGCTTGCGTTGGTTGTACTACGCTGCACCACCGTGCACTGCACGATATAACCTCACGACTGCACGGCGTCCATTTGCAATCCACGGCCCGGTAGCGTTCTCGCGCGTGCGCAGACATTTGCCGAATTTTTGCCGAATCTTTGCCGAACTTTCCTTCAAAACTTCGGCATTTGCCGAACTTTGCCGAATCTGAAGTTCGGCAGATTCGGTCCATCACTAGTGGATACCGCCTCCTGCATTCCGAAGCCGTAAGTGCGTCGCTAACGCTGGCCGTCGGCGATGCAGCAGACGCCGCCATCTTGTCCTCGCGCGCCCCAGTCACGTGCCCCTAGCCCACCCCAGTATGGCGAAAACGTTACACAGCGCCAGCATCACTCAAATTGGCTGCGCACAGGAGCCTTTCTTGCAAACGTGTATACTGACGAAACCTAGGTGGCGCTGCATGGAACCACTAGTGATGACCGGGTTGAGGGGGCACGCCGTAGCTAAAATTTTCCCTCTTCGGACCCGCTACCGACTTTTCGAGGTCTAACCATACGGCGTGCCGGCTGGTCTGGTCGGATGGTCGGCGCATGCGCGGGCACAACTTGACTACACCCAACATCTCCTACACGTGTAGAAATTGAGGGAGAGGAAGATATGAGAGCGCGCGAGGAGGTCAGAGCACCAAGGCCTGGCTGGAGTAATTAGGAGATTGGCGCAAAGTGCTTCAATGTCCTTCTGTTTGGGGTGGTGACATCCTTTGTAGTACCCGACGCCGACAGCGCGCGACCACAGGGAGAATACAAAGGAATCACCGAAAACAAGATGTCGCCGTATCACCGTGAAGGCCAGAGCGCTTGCAGGGACACGCTCTTTCACGCGCTTCGGGACATTTGACTCCAAAACAAAAAGCATTCGGAACAAAATGGCCACGTGTCATCACCATGAGCAAAGTGTACTTGAAGGCACCCTATACTCCGTTCAGCCTTAAAGGGCCCCTGAAGACAAAAAAAAAGTTTTTTTTAAAACAGTCTGGTTGGGACACGCGTGTCAAAAAATGAATTTTACGCGAAAAAAACATTTCTTAGAGCAATATTGACTGCGTTAGACGCAATTTAGTCGGTAGTCACCTCCTTTCCACTTTTTCTCTCTCGGCATTTCGGAGTGATGCAAAACTATCGATAAATCAACTATCGATACTATCGATAGTTTTTCCAAAACTATCGATAGTGTCGCGGAACTATCGATAGTCGACTATCGATAGTACTATCGATAGTTTTTCGATAGTCGACTATCGATAGTACAATCGATAGTTTTTCGATAGTCGACTATCGATAGTACTATCGATAGTTTTTCGATAGTCGACTATCGATAGTACTATCGATAGTTTTTCGATAGTCGACTATCGATAGTACTATCGATAGTTTTTCGATAGTCGACTATCGATAGTACTATTGATAGTGTTTCGATAGTCGACTATCGATAGTACTATCGATAGTTTTTCGATAGTCGACTATCGATAGTACTATCGATAGTTTTTCTGATAGTCGACTATCGATAGTACTATCGATAGTTTTTCGATAGTCGACTATCGATAGTACTATCGATAGTTTTTCGATAGTCGACAATCGATAGTTTTTCGATAGTCGATTATCGATAGTCGACTATCGATAGTTTTTCGATAGTCGGCTATCGATAGTTTTTCGATAGTCGACTATCGATAGTACTATCGATAGTTTTTCGATAATCACTATCGATAGTACTAGATAGTTTTTCGATTGTCGACTATCGATAGTTCTGCGACATTATCGATAGTTTTATTACTATCGGTGGTCCGATTTCTGGCGACTATCGATACTATCGATAGTACTATCGATAGTTTTGCACCGCTAGAGCGAACACAGTTGCCGCACCGCCGCTCGCGTCCCTTCCTCCTCTCTTCGCCCAAACTCCCGTCTTCGGCATCACTGAAAGCTGAACCCAAGTTAGGATGGTATAGGCCCTGTCACACTGAGGCAACAGTTGGTCAACTCTATCCGGAAACACAAGGAAATCATGCTGCCGGCGACGCTGTCACATCGCGGCAACAACAACAGTCGGACAACATGTTGCTGCCGCCCGGCAACCGTGTTGTCCGATTTGTTGTCCGACAACCCTGTCATACCGCGCTGACGGCGGGGACAACACGAGGAACAACGAGGAACACTCCGCCATCTTGATTGTTTACTTTTGTTCGTGTGCGGCGCGGTGTCGCTGGAAATGTGACTCTGCAAAGTGCTAGTGCGTTCGAAGGGCCGGAAATTACGACGGGATGGCATCAACCAGTGACTGTGATTAGAAAACTTGACACGGGGAGTATTTTCCACCCTTTATTTTATCAAAATGTTCTTCATTCGCTAATAAAGCAGATAGCCTTAACCAAGGAAAGTGAGATCGCCGATATATGTTCGGGATTTGCGCCACCCGGTATGAAGTGTTTCTGCCCGGTTCTTTCTTTTGTGCAATTCATATTTTACTGTAAAATTGAGTAAGCACCGGCAGTACCCTAAAGCGTCTTTTGTAGCGTGGTGTTGAGCTGAACTGACAGCGTTTCAAAACTGCGACACCGACACGATCGGCCTTCATAACAATCGGTGGAATAAAACTTTTCAACGCTTTTACCTACCGCCTGCTGTGTGATCGCTTCATTCCCCAAAACGTCCTGGGTATTTTTGAAACAAATCAGATGTCTGGTAGCGGCTGTTTTCAAGTTCCAAACATCAACAACCATGATCAGAGTGGTCTTTTTAATGCTTCGATTTTTTAATCTTCGCTTTCCAGGATTATTTTTATTATACTTTATCAGAGGGTGGGTAGGCATGCCATTTTATTTCACTAGCAGTAATGTGAGCTGGTCTCTCGACGGTTCTAATTTCAACAGCAGTCTGAACGTTCACGACCCTAGCTGTGACCATTTCGACAATCGCTTTCCGTAATTACACAGTAACAACATTCACAAAAATATTTTAGCTGCATGCCAGCCTTAATTATTATTATCTAACGTTTTCCAAGCCTTCATTTGAGTAAGACGTTATTCATAGGGAATATAGCTCTGCCATCGAAGCTATCTATGTTGTCGTGTTGCCGGCCCGAAATTCGCTCAGCCAGCAATAAAGGCAACACACGTTGTCCAACACAAGTTGCTGCTGTTTTTGTTGCCGAAAACTGTCATACCGAGGCAACATTTTAGCTGTCGTCCATGTTGTGCTGCTGTTGCCGCGATGTGACAGGTTTGTAGGACAACACGGGAAGCGAGCAACAAGTTGCCCGACTGTCGGACAACGTGTTGTGTTGCTGTTGCCGTCGTGTTGCTTCAGTGTGACAGGGCCTTAAGCGCTTGGGCTAGTGGGTATCCCATTTGAAAAAATAAAGCGAGAAAGAGAGAAGAGGGAGCGACGCAAACTACTAGTGTCGCAAAACTATCGATAGTAAACCGTCGACAGTACTATCGATAGGTTTACGATAGTTTTTCGATAGTCGACTATCAATAGTTTTTCGATAGTCGACTATTGATAGTACTATCGATAGTTTTTCGATAGTCGACTATAGATAGTTTTTCGATATTCGACTATCGATAGTACTATCGATAGTTTTTCGATAGTCGACTATCGATAGTACTATCGATAGTTTTTCGATAGTCGACTATCGATAGTACTATCGATAGTTTTTCGATAGTCGACTATCGATAGTACTATCGATAGTTTTTCGATAGTCGACTATCGATAGTACTATCGATAGTTTTTCGATAGTCGACTATCGATAGTACTATCGATAGTTTTTCGATAGTCGACTATCGATAGTACTATCGATAGTTTTTCGATAGTCGACTATCGATAGTACTATCGATAGTTTTTCGATAGTCGACTATCGATAGTTCTTTCGATAGTCGACTATCGATAGTACTATCGATAGTTTTTCGATAGTCGACTATCGATAGTACTATCGATAGTTTTTCGATAGTCGACTATCGATAGTACTATCGATAGTTTTTCGATAGTTTCGATAGTCTATCGATAGTACTATCGATAGTTTTTCGATAGTCGACTATCGATAGTACTATCGATAGTTTTTTTATAGTGGACTATCGATAGTACTATCGATAGTTTTTCGATAGTCGACTATCGATAGTACTATCAATAGTACTATCGATAGTTTTTCGATAGTCGACTATCGATAGTACTATCGATAGTTTTTCGATAGTCGACTATCGATAGTTTTTCGATAGTTGACTATCGATAGTACTATCGATAGTTTTTTGACTATCGATAGTCAGATTTCTGGCGACTATCGATACTATCGATAGTACTATCGATAGTTTTGCACCACTAAGGAGAGGTACTCTCCGCCTCTTCGTAGTGGATCGGCTTGGCTGCTTGGCTGCGCCCCGTACGAGAGCCATTGCTTACTTCCTGTGTCTGCCGGGCACACGTCGTACCGCGTCGTACAGCCGATTCACACGACGGACCGAATCGCGATTTTCTGTCCGCAGACCGTGTACCAAGTGACCGGCACGTCACCGATTCCTTCAATCCGCGCCTTGTCTGCGGACGCGCAGACTGATAAAGTCAAGCGCCTTTTTAACTCGCGGATTTTTCGGCGGGAGATGACTTGAAAATGCGTTTAGTCTGGCAACGGTAGCTCGTTTTTGTTTCTGCGGCGATGAAAACAAAAGTGGCGTATCGTTGTGTTTATGTGCGTTCGCTGGTTTATTTTGTCGGGCGTTTCTTCGTTCCACGTGTGAAAGGAACTGCAGAAACTTTGTCTGGCTGACGCGACGCAGGTTCCTGTACTCCTCCGGGTCCGCGTCAAGAAGCTCCCGTCAAAACTCGTCTAGCACGCCGCGATGATTCTTGCACGTCCAATCAGGATTTCACCGAGCAAGACCTCTCTTGTGGCTGTGGTGAACTTGAGTGTTGTGCACGAGCGCGGAGTGCGTGAAGGCATCTCCAAACGCCCTTTCGCGAGCCCAGAAGTTCCTCGCTTCTACGCGGAACCCCTTCTCGAGCAGGACCATGCCTGTGTCACTCTCATGCTTTGGGTTAGTAAAGCTTAGTGGCGCTTCGCGCGAAGCCTATCACGGTGTTTTGTCTCGATCTGTACGTAACAGCGGCGTACGATTCATTATCGCGGTAGCGAACGTCGATTTCTCTCTTGGACAACGGTGCCACGGTGCGATGCTGGAGTTTCGCGGCACTGTGGGGTGGCGACCAGGTTCGGTCCGTCCTCGCTTTCGTCTGCTCGTCGTCTCCCTCGTGTGGATGCGCTTGGGAGACAGACGAACCACAGACATGTCGTCACCGTCCGCGGATCAGTCCGTCATGTGTATCGGCCATGACTAACTAACACAAGCAACGAGCCCTCTCAGTAGGTCTTCACATATAAACGCGATAAAACTATAAAACCACCCGAGGACGCGATTCGCGTTGCAAGACGGCGACCATGACAGAAAAACAAAATGGCGAAGCTTGTTTGTTGCGTTTGTTGTTTTGTCGGAACGGAAGTAACGATTTTGTAAAACGTTTGTAAACAATTACGACGTTCATTCGGTGGATTGTTTCGTAAACCTAAAAATATGCAATTCAAAAGGCGATTTCAAGAGATCACGGAAGATTTTATAACCAACATCATAGCTGTCACTCATTCTAATGGCCAATGAGAAGCTCGTTTGAACGACCATCGTTACCAATGAGAAGCCGAGCTGAATGACCTGGAATTTCCGGTCGCAAAATTTCAAATAAATCTCCCGCCATGAATATTGCTCTAAAAAAATTTTTTTTTTAGCGTAAAATTTATTTTTTGACACGTGTGTCCCAACCAGACTGTTTTAAAAAAACTTTTTTTTTTGTCTTCAGGGGCCCTTTAAACTGAGACTAGAAGCTCCGCCTTCAGCGCGAGCTTTCTGCCCTCAATGACACAAGCGTGAATGCGCAGGCACGCGCAACCAAAACACTGCGGAAGCCAGCGAACTCGCGCTGAAGGCGGAGCTTCTAGTCTCAGCTTAAGGGTGAACGGAGCAGACGCTCACTGCTCGAACGCCTTGGAACGCCGAACTCTGGCGTTTGGTTTTGGGCGTTCGCTAATAATAATTGGGGGGGTTGGGGATATTTATACAGCCCGTGTAGTTGGTCTGCCATTTAAAGTTGCGACGAGTCACTCGCTGTAGATGAGCAATTTAGCCAGTGCGGTACAACCGCTAGCCTGGGGTCTTTAACGTGCTCCACGCAGTAGTGATACACGACCGCACGCCGGTACGATAATCATCCAGGTCGAAACGGGCAGGGGTGGGGCTCGAACCCAGGATCCCTGGGTTCTGCAGCGCGAGCTTTCGCTCCACGCGCGTCGAGCTGGGTGTTCGCTTTAGCCCACTCGGCCACCGATTCCCCCGGGCGTTCGCTTTTGAACAGTGAGTAGTGACAAAGGCAGTTATGTTCGCGTCTATCCACTGATCAGTCAGAGCCTTTTGTTCCGAAGTCCCCGCGCACTGCCATTTCCCTCAATTTCTACCTGAGCCTGCAGCCAAAGCTACGTGGAGCGCAAGTTCGTCTGCTTATTTTGCAGGGGTTGTATAGTGACGTCAGAAAGACGCCGAGCTCTGATTGGTTCTGAATGAAAGATAGCGGGCAGACCTCGAAGCAAGCTGCCTTGACGTCTACCCACTGTCCTTCAACCAGAGCCAATCAGAGCTCGGCGTCGTTCTGACGTCACCGCAACTCCCGCGCAAGAAGCAGACGACTTGCTTTCCGCACAGAAGCGTGATGTGTCCCGCGCCCCTTGCCTTGAGACGTGCCTTTTTAGCGCAAGCGCTCGTTCTGAAACAGAGCATTTTGAAGGCGTGCTCTCGCGCTTGTAGCCTCGGCTGCAGCGAACAGGGTCACTGACAAGGTTAGAACGTCAGGGCGTCCGGCCTCCAGTACGAGTTCGTTGCCTTTTGCCGTCCTCTGGCGTCCCGTGCACACTCGAGGCTCACGAGGCGCCCAAGCATTAGGGAAGGTAACGGCATTTGTCCCGCCGATAGCTCTGTTGGTAGAGCGGTAGAGAGAAAACAACCGCAATTATTTCTAGGTCGCCGGTTCGGGTCCGGCTCCACGGGGGACAGTGTTTCTTCTTTTCCTATCTTACAAACTCAGCGGTGGCGGCAGCGTAAGGAGAGACTTACGCGATTCATGACGTCACCGGGAGTTTTGGTGAAGGACGAGCGTGCAATTTCCCCTGGGATGTTCCAATTAACAGCTGTCACTGTAAAACGCTTTCGAAGAAACAGCCGTAAGCGGTTCGATGCAATTTCGTTTCATAAAGGTCCCGGATGAACGGCTAGCTCGAAAGACCAGCTCGCGTGGCCGCCGTGGCGGGAGCTGGCGCCTGGCGCAGCCCGCGGCTGGCAGGGGCGGCCAAGACGATGTGCCGCCGTCTGTCAAGCCGGGTTGCGCCACGAGCGGCGCTCGCGCCGTCCATCACAGCAAACACTCCGGGAGGGCACCTGGTCGGGCGCTTTGCCGCGCTGCTCGTTCGCCCGACTAATGGATGAGGGCCCCGGAATGCTGACCGCTGCTGGGACCTCGCCAGCCGGACAACCTTGGGCCCCTCTTCTAGCGTCACGAGGTTGGACGCGGAGATGGGTTTCCCCGAGGCCGCGATGAAGAGCACGGCGCTTGACTCGGGGAAGTGGCGCACGAAATAGGAATTGCCTCACTTTCTGAAGCCCAGTTACTTTAAGTCTTTGAAAATAATGCGGGTGTCGTCGGTAATTACAGGTCATATGGAAAGACAGACATCATGAGAGAATGATCTGTGGACACGTCTCAGGCATGCATCATATATCTCCCTACTTAACAAAAAATGAAGAGCACACACAGTGAGCAAAGTAGACGACAGTCCCAGAACATTCAAAAAGGAGCAACAGGTGGCAAATGCATGTCGATGGTCATAGCCCATTGACCCGTCGACGGCTTATACGGAAAGGTACACGGGAAAAGGCGAGGGCTCAACTGATAAGATTGAATTAGCTATATTCACTCCGTTACAGGTGGATTGAGGGTGATTATTGTATGCATAGATGACATTATACCGGGATTTTCATTACTCCCGCCCCGGACTGAATTAAAGTTGTAAACTAAGATAGGGTTCTTTCTGCTCCCGATCACGGTGGCTTTTGAAATTAAATGGCAAAAACGTAACGTCCACTTTGTCAAATGTGGGTTTGGGTAAAGCCATCCTGTATACCATGGAAACCAATGACCTCGCCACCGCCAGCTTCTCTGTAGCGCTGACCAGGTACCGTAACCTGTTGAGACTGGTCCGGGAGCAACGTGCTGACATCGTAAATCCGTATGCACCCTTAGTTTTGCCGTGTGCTACTAACCGGCGCCGCGACTCTTCAATCTGGGGCTTCGGAAGGTAGATTAAATTCTAAGGCACAAGGCTTCAACGGTAGCCACCGCCACCTTTGTCACCAGGCACAGAACCCGATCTTCCTGGACCACTGCCTCAACCATCTTCATGTGCGCCTCGTCATGGCGGCGGACGGCGTGAACGCGAGTTTCGCCGGCGTGTCCTACCTGGCGTGGAACGTGCACCGACTACTCGCGCATTGTCACCGCCGGGGCGCCCACACGTGGCTGGACCAAATGCCTCCTCTCGAGAGCCCACGAGCGACCCCGGCTTGGACACAGATGGCACAGCGACAAGCCTTTTACAAGATGCCGCTCCTTCGGAGGACTGTGCCCTCATACTGTTGCACCTTCAGTGCCCCGTCCCGGCGGACAAGCAGGACCCCATAGATTCGCCGGTGGTCTCGCAGAATTCCCGAGGCTCCTGCCCTCGGCGATCGTCCCCGAGTGCTCCGTTCAGCTGGACCATGGATTTGCCTGCGGCTTTTCGGCAAAAGCCACTCCTCCGCCGTCGGCGGACGTCCCCAAGCGTACCGACCGGGAGACCCGCCGTACAGAGCGAGTGAATCATGCACATCCCCAAGGCCACCCTTCACCCAGGTACAACCTGCACAAGACGTTCAGCGAAGTTGTCCGCCCCCAGCGGGATTGACGACCACAGCGAGACACACCACTAGTTTCCCCTTTTTGAGTGAGACCGACGCAGACCGCGACAACTTGTCATCTAGAACTTTTACAACTTAGAAAATTAGCTGACAAAAGGGTACACCACCATTTGGCTGCCGCTTACCTTAAACTTTACCTTGACGTGCGCATCACCCCTAAGAGCTTGTAAATGAATTAAAGCCTAGCATGACAGCGCTGTCTCGGAGCGAACTGGAAAGGTGGAATACGGTTCTCACTAACACGTCTCTCGAGTTGGTGAGGATTGTACACTGGGAAACAACTTCAAACACAGCCAAAAAAGCCGAACATAATTTACTCCGCGATCATGTTTTAGCTCAGCCTAAAAGCACCTAAATGTTCTTCTGAGTTTTGTTCCTCCCTTAGGTCTGGGCAGTTATAAATTTAAACCGACTAGCATTTCTTTTTTATTTCTGGGGGCCAGCACGGGACCCCTGGCAGCCTGGGGCCCTGAATTTCAGTCCCCTTAGCCCGTATACCTTAAGCAGTCCCTGCAGTATGTTGTATGACCCGGGGGAGACTGCGGCACAGCGAAAAGTCTGTGAGCCCGGGTGGGGGCCTGGTGTCCCCGCTGTCGCATCACGTCTCCCTCCATGAACGGCTGTTCACAGCCTCTTCTTCCATCGGGGTTGGAAGCGATTGCTCATTGTTTTTTTCGGCTGTGAGAAAATAGTGATTAAAATTTTATGTATTTTATATAGGTTGTATTTTTATTGAATTGAATTTCTTTGATTTCAGTTGCAGCGCTTCAAAATGACGTTTGTTTTTGTCACTAGATGTATTCTAGACCTAACATTCTCACTTATCAAAGCACCCAACCAGAGAAAAAAAGAGAAAGGGAAAAGTAACACGAGTTATTTACTATAAATTGATTAAGAACTCTTCATTCTGGAGATGAATCACGCCATGCGAATTGTTGAATTAAGACTCTGGATATGTTTTATTTAATGGACAAATGCCGTTGACCGCGACACGATAACAAATAAAAACAATAGCCACTGCGCGCAAGATAAAATAGTGATAGCAAATACGGTGATAGCATTAAACCTGCATTGACAGAATGGCGCCACTGAGTCCGCCGATGTTTTTCTCTCGAAAGCCTCCAGAGCATCTTTTTTCGTCCGCTTCGTATTCATGGTGCCACTGGGGGGCCGAAGCTGTACGCCAACGAGGCATGAATATGGTAGGTTGCTTTTGAAGTCTGGACTCGAGAGCAGTTTGCGAAGCTCTCTCCTCCAAATCCGCATCCTTCGTTTTTTTTTTTTTTTTTGCTGTTTGGTTGACACTTTTTTTTTAACACGTACTTGGAGCGTGTGTTAGACACGCCATCATCGTGTCCGCGTGGCTGACGAAGGAAACTAAAAATGGAAAGCCTTCCGAAAACCACACGGGCAATGCCGCTCTGCGTACAGTTGCTTCCTCACGGTTTAAAACCATGGGGCGAATCCTGGGCCCGTGACTGCCCTTTTCTTTCAAGCACAAATGCGCGCCCACCGGCAACTAGACACACGCGGCGATGGCGCCTATCTTATTTGTGACTACTCATGTTCACTGGTTTGCGCGGTAGAGAGAAAGAAGAGAAGGGAGGCGCTAGACTTGGGTACACAGCCGCCAATGTTTCACGCGTACATGGGATGCCGCCTCGGAGATTTGCTTGCTGCGTCCGTTAACGCTGCTCCTCAGGGTTACTGCGTCACGAGCCGTCTGTAGTCTCATAACAACGAGCGCGAAAGAAGAGTCGTCTCCTGCTTGCAAAGTAGCGGGACGTTCAAACCGGCTAATCAGGGTCCTGGATTTGCTTCACGGCTTTACTCCGTTAGGAAGTACCACGTCCCTGGGGTCATGTGGACGACGAGCTCGAGGCTCCGACTTCTTTTTCCCCAGGATCATGTTAAGCAAAAATACAAGAGTATAGGTACAGTGAACCAGAATTCTAGCTCACACTCTCGCAACCGAGTACGACCGATAAAGGTGAGACTTGTTGAAACCTCTTAAATTTTCTTAGGACGCGAGAAAACACTGGCACTCTGGCGCCATCTATGCGGTGACCCTGGAACTGCATTTCACAAGAGCGAAGCTTTTGCGGGATTTCCGAAGTCAAATGTGCGTAATACCTATAAGAAAGGCTCGTTTATAACGTTGACATAAGCTTTCCGAGTCAAGAAAGAAAGGATTATGCGCGAGAGAAATAGAAAATATGCCGGACCACCAAGTTGACACTGCTACCCAATAGATGGCGCTAGTGTGTCCTCTCGTTGTAAGAGATATTAAAAGGTTCCAAGGCACCCGGTTCTAGGAGGTGGCAAGTGTGTGAACGGGCCTTAAGGGTTATAAGTTATTACCCTCATATAAATGTTTCTTTCCTGATGATAGTTTGATTTGAGTAAAAGTTGAAACGCGTGTAGCAATTTCATATCTAGATACCGGAACAGTATACACAAGATCCCGAGATTATTTCTTCCTGGAAAGGTTAGATGTGAATTGTCATTGTAAAATCAGCTCGATTTAAACAGCGGGTTATAAACCATAATCTAAATTGTGGCTTAAGTCATTCCGATGTTTATTCTCCATCCTGGCTGCTCTTGTGTGCGAAAGGTTTGGGTGGGTGCAAAAGTGGGCGATTGTTGAAACAAGAGCCCGTCGGCCTTTTATGCCCGGCTGCCCTCGGGCCGCGTGTCTCGGTACGCCCGCTCGCCGAGGAATGTTTCCGCAGGCGAGTCTCGTGTCAAAGACCGCGCACAATGCAGAGCGAGCTGTCGAAAAGCGCGAACACCACTGCTTCTCTAGACGCGCCGCTCATGCCCATCACTGCGCGCTTACGTCGTCTCACTCAACCGAGAGACAAGGTGAGCTTCCCGAAGTCATGGGTGTACTCTTCGTGACACAGCTATAGCCGCTGGAAACTAAAGACGCGCAGGGTTTATTATCTTGTTTCGTGACTTGTGCCTCGGCATTCTTATCGGGCATATTTAACAGTCTCATTGGCTGCGATAATGCAAATCTTGGGACTCGCCACGTACCGAGAATAAAAGTGAAACAATATTGAACTCAAAATCTAAAAATGTAATTCTGCGAACTTGTTACGTTTATTTTTGTTGTTGTTAACTTTCGAATGCAATCAGTCCGACGCCAATGCGGAGATCAAGTCGTCTGCTTCTTTCTGCACACGGGTTCCGGTGACGTCAGAACGAAGCCGAGATCTGATTGGCTAGTGGACAGTGGGTAGACCTCACATGTTAAATGCCTTGAGGTGTACCCACTATTTTTCTCAATCAACCAATAAGAGCTCGGCGTCGTTCTGACGTCACCGCAACCCGTGTGCAAGAAAGAAGCAGACGAACTTTCGCTCTGCATAGATTGAGTGGCATGCTGAGAGACCCAAACGTTGCCATAGGAAATGCGTCGACTCTTCTACTGCGATATGTTCTTAAGTTATCGATGATTATAAAATATACCATAAAAATTTTTATGATGTAGCATTTAAAGAAAACGACGACGCCAAAAGACTCTTTCGTTGCCCTGGAGAAGCTGTCTCATAGCCATCTTCGGAAAAACGTCGTCAAGATATGAAGCATCCAGGGAAATATTCTCGCAAACATGTATCAGAACACAAATACAAAATACTCGAACAAAAATGTATTTCTAATTATGAATGCAATTACAAATTTGATGTGAAGAGAAAGCAAAAACCCGGGCAAGCTGGTTTAATACCGACGTTTTGGACCTGGAGAGTGGGAACAGAAAGACAAGTTTTGTTTTTCTTTTTTGAGTCCAGTCGTGTATCGTCTGCCACTTGTTGCTCTGTCTCGGCCTTTCAAAATTCAATACTGCTGAAATGTTTGTTTGTAAATGTGCTAGCACTGATCCTATAACATCATACTCAAGGTCCTTTGTTTTTGAGCTTACATTTATCGAAAATCGGGAAATAAAAATTGGGCGCTTTGTTCCAAAATAATAATAAAGAAAATAAAAAAAATTATACTGGAATCGGGGTTTTCAGGTTATATTTGAAGAGAAAAAAATATATATATTTATATATACAGGGTGCTTCACGAACGGTGGACAAATTCGATATTGCGAAAATTACGCGTCGCAACGAACGGCTTGTGTCGTTTGGTTCGGGCCAGTGGTTTATTTAGGAAAATTATTAAAGTCCGGGATAATTAAATTGTTAATTATTTTATGTGAAAATAACTTCTTTAATATTGTGTTTAAGGGCATAGTTCAATTAGAAAATTACTCAGCGTCATCGAAAAACACTAAATCAACAAATTGCAGAACGATAGAAGGCACGCGAAGCATTTACGGCTTTCGGAAACCGTACAAATTCGACGGGTTTTCAGTTTCGGTTTGTTATCGGAGCGCATCTCAGCCCCGGCAGCACCGCGCCCCGTGGAGAGATAGTGCATCCAACCTCTGCTGCGCTGTCATCGCGCGACGCAGCAGGAGGCTGATTGCAGCGTATCTGTCCACGGGGCGCGGTGCCGCCGGGGCTAAGATGCGCTCCGATAACAAACCGAAACTTAAAAACCCGTCGAATTTGTACGGTTTTTCAGAAAGCCGTAAAATGTTTCGCGTGCTCTTCTATCGTTCTGCAATTTGTTGATTTAGTGTTTTTTGATGACGCTGAGCAATTTTCTAATTGAAACAATGCCCTTAAGCCCAATAATAAAGAAGTTAATTACGCAAAAATAATTAACGATATAGTTATCTCGGACTTTAATAATTTTCCTAAAAGGTCTCTGGCCCAGGACCAAAACGACACAAGCCTTTTTTTGGTGCGACATCTATAGTACTTTCGTCAATATCGATATATATATCCACTCTATATCGTGTATATACACACCTGTATATATATATATATATATATATATATATATATATATATATATAAACAGCGTTGATATTTTTCAACAAATAAAATGTTTTCGTTTGTCTTTTCACAGTCAAATCATTGAAGTACACAATATTGCATTGGAACATGGTGTAAGACCTCACTTGGGCTTTTCGATTTTCCATAATCCTTGTTGCTCACATATTCTACTGCATGCGCATAATCTCAATATACATCCTAGTTTTGTCTAGTCGGTGGACATATCATAACCGAGGGAACGTTTTCTCAACGCCACAGCT
This sequence comes from Ixodes ricinus, assembly GCA_037355805.1. NCBI lineage: Eukaryota > Metazoa > Arthropoda > Arachnida > Ixodida > Ixodidae > Ixodes > Ixodes ricinus. The sequence goes on along the minus strand of JAZHYW010028935.1, from coordinate 165,904 downwards.
TACGTGTACATTTACAGTGCATAACATTATCACTTCAGTTCGACAGGAAAAAAATATCTGTTTGTCTTCGAAAAAAAGTTTTAAAAGTAGCTTCATATACTTTTTTTTCTTTTCTTTTTCCGCTGGTTGGAACGGAAAGAAAAGAAGGGCAATGGATACTTCACAATCGACATAAAAGTGATATTTTGGGGCTCCATCTATGTCACCCGAGACCAACAAAGTCTTGGTTTGTTTCCGAGGTGTGGAGCTAGCGCATGTGTTTCCACCAGCCCTTTGCTTCGTAGAAAATACTTTCAGAACAGTGTAACTTGAAAAATAGTTTAATTCAATATCCAAATTTGGAAAAAATAAATCGGGGTTAAACCAATTTTCAGAAAAAAAAAACAGGCTGTAAATTTCGGGAAATATGGTGTTTTATCCGAGAACGAAGGACCCTACCTATAATATATTACACCGAAAAATGTATTGTGTCTCCTATGTTGCACCTGCCTATCTAAGTTTTATCGCTAAATTTGCAGTTTACGTTTTACGGTATTTAGTATTTTCTATTTACTTTTTACGGTATTCGGTATAATAACACGAATTTTCTTCCCCCTTTTAACTCGGGGATAATTGAAGTAGCGAAACTTGCAAATGTTGATAAAATTTCTATAATTTCTTTTTAAGTTGATTAATGCATTTGTGTTTTGTGTTAAATGCTTTTTAAGATCATGCCTCCGTATCGTTTTGCATGGATAGTAAATTTACAAAACGATAATTGTATTTATTCACCGATGCACTGCCTGTGCGATGTTGGGAATTATTACGAAGATTGTCGATAATATCATGGGACCGTTTACATTGTAATGCCTGCTTGAGTTTTCTCCCCACATGGTGTCAACACGTCCGCTCGAAGGCTCCATGCTCCACTGATAATATCTCGCTCTGGCATTACCAATTCTCTTTTGTTAGCTGATTTGGATAAAATATTAATTTATTAATACCTCGTTGATGATTGATGAAACTTTTAAAAAGTTTATCATAATCGAGCAGATATTCTGCAAAAATAAAAAAAGTTCATAAAGTGGGCTCATAAATAGAGGTGTGCGAATACCGCTTGGAATCTAATAGCGCAGTGTCTAGCTTTAACACGGCAAAGTTAATAGATGCCGCAGTGCTATTTAATTCGAACCGGTGTTAGCTAACCCCTACCATGAACATATCCAAAAACATTGCTGGAGTAGGCTTATATGGTAAGGGTGTGCTAACAGCGGTTCGAATCAAATAGCACTGCGGCATTTACTAACTCCGCAGTGGAAGGGAAAGCCAACCAGAATTACGCTACAAACGGAAACCCTTATTGATATTTTGATCGCAAACGTAGACACCACTCGTGTGGTAAGCAACTGTGAGTCATTAGATGAGGGTATTAAGAAGAGGCACGTGAATATATTAGGCCGACAATTGAAGAGGCTTTCTCCCAGCTTGAGCAGAGAGAGACAGTGAAGAGCACGGTCAGCAGCAGTGTTGAGGAGGAACAGAATTGTGTAACGATGGGACAAGGCAGAAAGTAAGGTTCCAGCAGGTACAGCGACAGGCCCAGACAACATACCCATGGAACTCATATTGACGCTAGGAAAAACAAGCAAATTGAAGTTACGGCATGTGATTAACGAAATAATTATGGGAGGAGAGGTACCTAATGATTGGAAACTAAATAAAATTAGACTAATATATAAAGGCAGAAGAACGAAAGACAACATTAAGTCATATCGCTCGATAACGGTAACTTCAGTTCTATACAGATTAGCTATGCAGATAGCAAAGCGTAGAATGAAGCAATGGACAGAAGATAGGCAAATACTGGGCGAGCCCCAATATGGATTCCAAAGAGATAGAAGACTGGAAGATAACTTATTTGTCACCACTCAATGTATAGAAATATCAATGAAGAACCCAACTCCTTTATGGTTAGCTTATTTGGATATCAAGGGAGCGTACGATAACGTGAACCAGGAAAACTCTGGGGTCAGCTGAAGGCGTATAATTTCGATACAAATTTGGTTATGTTTCGTCAGCAGGTGTACACAAACAATAAGGTAGTGATGACATGGGAAGAAAAAACTACACAACCCGCAGCAATAAAAAGAGGACTCAGGCAGGGCTGTCCACTGTCACCTCTGCTATTCATGATATATCTCAGTAAAATGAAAAAGAAATTAGAGCAGTGCAACTTAGGGTTTGATGTGAGTTATATGAAAGGAGGGAGAAATATAGTACAGGTAATACCAGGACTGATGTATGCGGACGACATAGTACTCATGGCAGATAACCAGGATACGTTACAGGAACTAGCTGGAAGATGTGGAGAGGAAGGGGACACCTTGGGCGCGAGTTTTAGTAGTGACAAGTCTGGAGTAATGGTGTTTAACGATGAAAGGAGGGAACCCCTGAGGATTCAAGACATTTTAATAGACCATGTAGGAAAATACAGATATCTGGGAGTCTGGCTCAATGAGGGAAGGAAATATCTAGAGGAACACGAAGAGAATATAATTAGTAAAGGGAAAAGAAATTCGTCTATGATGAAGCTCAAGGCACTATGGAACTACGAGGGTGTCCATAAAGTTCGTATTAACGGCACAAAAAATTTAATAAAACGATACAAAACAGGCATCAACATAAACGCGGGTCCCTCTTAGGGTCATTCCATGCCAAACGTCCCAGACATTGCGCTCGACCCCTTCCGATTTCTAAAAAAAAGTTCATGACCTTTTGCCCCAATGTCCGTAGCCATGCCCTGAAATATTTTTGGCGAAAAATTTTTTTGATGACGTGAGCGCGGTTTGAACTTTTAAAAACAGCGTGAAACTAGGCATCACTCAATAATTGATGAAAAATCAGCTTTTTAGTGAAACACCTAGCAATAGTTTTTCTTAAATTTGCACGGCTTTTGGCTTACAATGTGGTTAAGCTTGTGAAGTTTTGTTTAACTTAAATATTTTTTAAAAACAAAAAATAATTGAAAATTTTAACATTTTTGTTATTTTAATAAAAAATATTTAATTGCTGCCGGGACTCAATATAACTTTTTACCGGCTGCCCTGCAGGTATATAATCTATAAAAAAAGTTTGAAACCGCTCAATAAAATATTTCGCAGTAAACAAAAATCCTGAAGTTGCAAAAAAGTGCGTCTTGACGCATAAACAGCTGTTTATTTCACCATGAGGTGGTCCAAGTAGAAATACAAAATATAGTGGGTTTGGAAGAACAATCGACACTCTTTTGATTCTGAAAGTTTCATTAAAGTAAATTTTGTTTAAAGCGAGAAAACAATTTTTGAAGTTGTACTCTCGCACCACAACCCACGTCGCTTCTTAACGCCTCTTCGCCGCACAGCACGCCACCTGCGACGATAGCTGACGCGATTAGGTCCAAAGAAAGAACGGAGTTTTCTGCCGCTTACCCTTGTCCGTCTTTCCGGCTGCAAGGAAAGAAACGGCGGGTATCGTGTAATAATCGTTGGTGCCGCCAGCGCTTGTGTCCTTTGTACCCGATGGCGGCTCGAAACGCGATGCCTAATACGGGCGCATCAGTTGACGTGGACTTCTCCTAAAAGGGAAACGCGATAATATCGCCGCGAAATCTAGCTGTCACGCATACTGCGGTGAAAAGCGGAACTATTCAGCGACGCAAGAATTTGCCGTTTCAAAGCCGATTTAAACACAAACGAGGCGTGAGCCTCCAACTGCGCCCGTTCGTTAACACCACATCGCATCGTCGTATGAGATTGCCCGTTCACGGGGCTTTTGTGTTGCTGTCTACATCTGTCCTGACGTTGAGAAGAGAGAGTGATTGCGATGTGTACGTAAGAAACAGCTAGCTTACTAGTGGATGCTCTTACCTGGCAGCGCTAAGCATTTGCTGATATCAAGACAGTGGAAAGTCCACAGGCGGACACAGCCGCGCAAAACGGTCAAAATAGGAAAAGCCATAAAGCAACAAGAGTAGAAAAAAACATCTTCCCACCAAGATGTACCCGACAACTCGAGGTCCCGCTTTCTACCTGCGTGCGCACACCGTGACACCGTCGCAAGCTTTGCCGGGCTCGACGTTGGCGGGCTGTGCAGAGAAGAGACGCAAGGAACGACGCCAGGTTGCGGCGCGAAAGCTCAACTTCAAAATGTTTTTTTCCTCTTTAGAACAAAATTACTTTAATTAAGCTTTCAAGAACAAAAGGAAATAAACTCTTTGCAGAAGTCACCGTGTTACGTATTTTTCTTTGGGCCACCTCAAGGCAGAATTGACGGCTCTTTAAACGGCAAAACGCAATTTTGCACAATTTTTTTTTCTGCAAGATATTTAGTTGTACGGCCTGAAACCTTTTTTGTGTACAGTATACCTACAGGGCTGTCAATAAGAGTATTTACAGTCGCATGCAGCAAAGCCATAGTTTGTAGCAAAACTAAAAATATGCTAAAATGCTCATATATTCCTTATTTTTTTAAAGCTGCTGCGAGCATACCAAATTCCATGACCATGATCCTTATTACATAGCAATCCAAATACCGTAGGGGTTTTAGGCAAGAATATTCCAGTGTTCCGTAAAAAAAAATCTTACTTTTCATCAATTATTGAATGAGTCGTTGTTCCACCCCCTTTTACTAGTTCGAACCGCCATCACCCCATGAAATTTGTTTTTCGTCAAAAAAATATGTTAGAGGCACCACAAACGTTACGGTGAAGAGCCATCAATTTTATTTTAGGAATCGGAGGTGGCCGTGGGACCTTTGACATGGCATGTAGAAGTCCACGTCGCCTGATGCCGCCCGTCGTTTACGCATCGCGTTTCGAGCCGCCCTCGGGTACAAAGGGCACAACGGGCCTGCTATTGCTACGCGCTGGCGGCACCTCCGATTATTACACGATACCCGCCGTTTCTTCCCTTGCAGCCGGAAAGACGGACAAGGGGAAGCGGCAGAAAACTCCGTTCTTTCTTTGGACCTAATCGCGTCAGCTATCGTCGCAGGTGGCGTGCCATGCGGCGAAGAGGCGTTAAGAAGCGACGCCGGGTAGTGATGCGAGAGCTCAACTTCAAAAATTGTTTTCTCGCTTTAAACAAAAATTACTTTGATTAAACTTTCAGAATCAAAAGATTATCGATTGTTCTTCCAAACCCACTATATTTTGTATTTTTACTTGGACCACCTCAGGGTGAAATAGACGGCTGTTTATGCGTCAAAACGCACTTTTTTGCAACTTCAGGATTTTTTTTTACTGCGAGATATTTTATTGAGTGGTTTTAAACTTTTTTTATAGATTATATACCGGCAGGGCAGCCGGTAAAAAGTTATATTAAGTCCCGGGAGCAGTTAGATATTTTAAATAAAATAACAAAAATGTTAAAATTTTCAATTTTTTTAGTTTTTAAAAACTATTTAAATTAAACAAAACTTCACAAGCTTAACCACATTGTAAGTCGAAAGCCGTGCGAATATAAGAAAAAATATTGCTAGGTATTTTACTAAATAGCTGATTTTTCATCAATTATTGAGTGATGCCTAGTTTTACGCTGTTTTTAAAAGTTCAAACCGCGCTCACGTCATCAAAAAATTTTTTTCGCCAAAAATATTTCAGGGCATGGCTACGGACATTGGGGCAAAAGGCCATTAATTTTTTTTAGAAATCGGAAGGGGTCGAGCGCAATGTCTGGGACGTTTGGCATGGAATGACCAGATAGTGTCCGCACAGTATAAACATCGCATGCTATAGTAGCTCGGAACGCCGCTAGGGAGTCGAAACAAAAACGGCACCGCCCGTCGGTGCTAAGCACATGCAGTGATCCGTTTTTTTTTTTCATTTGAAGGGAAGCAGTGCCAATGATATTCATTCCAATCTGGGAGCGTTGTTCGGGGACAACGCCCCAGTTTATGAGACTTTGGTTAAATGGTGCAGACGCTTCCAGTGTGGCCAAATAAGGGGAAAGCATTTCAAGGACGGCGACCAAGTGTTTGCTGAAGTGGAGCGATTCCTGAACACTCAAAACGAGGAGTTCTATAACAATGGCCTCCGGCATGTGGTGAATCGCTAGAAAAAGCGGGTAACTTTTGGTGGCGAACATTAGAGAATGTCTCAACTCCTACTCGAGTTTGATTGCTGAATCTCTATTTCTTCGTGACAATAATACGAACTTTATGAACGCCCCTCGTATAACAGATGTGAAGTGGTCAGAGGTATATGGAAAGGAGTGATGGTACCGGGACAGTCGTTTGGCAATGCAGTACTGTGCATTAAATCTGTGGTTCAATCAGGATTAGAAATTCGACAAAGAAGCGTAGGCAGATTGGCGCTGGGAGCGCATGGAAACACACCAAATGAGGGAGTACAAGGGGACATGGGATGGTTGTCTTTTGAGAGCAGGGAGGTAATTAGTAAGTTAAAATTTGAACAAGGGTTGACCGAAATGGATGACACGCGGTGGGCACGGAAGGTATTCAAGTATTTATACGTGAAAAGTTTAAACACAAAATGGACAAACCGAACCCGAAAGCTTACATTTAAATACCTACACACTGGTGATGGGGCTGAACAGACTACTTCAGTGAAAAAGGGGGTGAAAGAGGCAGAGAGGAAAATGTGGGAGGGGAGAATGCAGGACAAATCAGCTTTAACAGTGTACAGGTCACGAAAGCAGGACATAAGAAAGGAATAACTGTTTGACAATTACACACACACCACAGCGCACAATAGCGAACAACACTAAGCAGAACATATCGCCAGGAATTCTAACAACTGTATTAGTACACCTTCTTTACACCTGACAGAAAAAGAGAAAAATAATCTTAGGCATCTAGGAGATCGGAGCGCGTGATTTGGGAAATTCGGTGTTGCTAGAGGTTAAAGAAGACAAAGTTATATAAAAAGAGTTGTCAGTCAGCGCGGTTTGTTTGAATTTTTTCCGTGTGAAAGGACTGAGTGTTGTTTGACAATTCACTGGGAAGTGCTTTGCTATTAGAGGCAAGAACGGAAGTTTTCAGGACAAGGACGTATAGGGCTAAATTTCAGGAGACAGACACATTATGTGCCACCTGCCATAATGATAGCGAGACACTATAGAGCACTTGGTTTTGAAGTGCACGGGGCTTCGCTCCCTGAGGGGGTAACGTATTTGGCCGCGGCCCTGGTTTCTACTGGTGACGATGGAAGGACGGAAGAGAAAAGGATTACAGTGACAAAGAGACGATCAGAAGATTGGTGAAAATTATCTAGGGAAAATTAAATGATGGACAAGTAACTAGCACAGCTGGGGACAGGCGGGACAGAGGAAAACTGGGACTCCCTTCCGCGTGGCTCCGGCCCAAAGTCTCAACCTTTATCCCAGTGGGTCTGGTGCTGGGGGTGGCGGGACAATTGGTTTGACCAGAGGAAAATTGGCGACTCCCTCGCCGGGGGGAAAAGGCAGTGGGGTGATGTTTTTAGTTTTTTTGCCCGATCCCCTGAAGGTCATCCTGGTAATATGCCACACTGCCTGGTGATAGTTAGGGGAGAAAATTGCTCTTGAAAAAGCGGGAGGAATCACGTTTTTGTCTTTTTAGACTTAGGCTAGGTGGCGCAAGCTACCGCCCGTTACAAAGAATAAAGCCATTAACATCCATCCATCCATCCATCCGGCCATTCCATGTCAAACGTCTCAGAGGTTGCGCTTGACCACCTTCGATTTCTCAAAAAATGCATGGCCTTTTCCACAATGTTTGTAGCCATACCCTGAAATATTTTTGTCGAAAAAAATATTTGATGGCGTGAGCGCGGTTTCAACTGTTAGAAACAGCGTGAAACTAGGCATCACTCAATATTTTATGAAAAATCTGCTTTTTGATGAAACACCCAACAATATTTTTTTCTTAAATTTGCACGGCTTTCGACTTACAATGTAGTTGGGCTTGTGCAGTTTTGTTTAATTTAAATATTTAAAAAAAAGCTAGAAGTTTTTGAAAATTTTAACATTTTCGTTATTTTATTAAAATAATATCCAATTGCTCCCGAGGCTTAATATAACTTTTTACCGGCTGGCCTGCAAGTAAATAATCTATAAAAAATGTTTAAACCCGCTAAATTAAGTATCTTGTAAACAAAAATACTGAATTTGCAAAAAAGTGCGTTTTGACGCATAAACAGTCGTTTATTTGACAGTGAGGTGGTTCAAGTAAAAATACCAAATGTGGTGGGTTTGGAAGAACAATCGATTGTCTTTTGATTCTGAAAGTTAAATCAAAGTAATTTTTGTTTAAAGCGAGAGCACAATTTTTGAAGTTGAACTCTCGCACCGCAACCAGAGTGTCGAACCGAAATTTTTATCGGTTCGGTTCGGGTTCGGGTTCACGGCTTTCGGTTCGGTTCCGGTTCAGTTCCGGGGACCAAAAAATAACGGTTCAAACCGGTTCGAACCGGTTCGAACCGGTTTGAACCGCTAAATTGAGAATACATTTTCCGCGTTGTTCTGGCAATATACACTATTTACTCCGTGAAACGATCTACTACAGTTTCTTCGATCGTCCGTGCAATTTACTTTTGTTTTTTAGGTACCAGAAATATGAAATTAAGTTATTTAATTTCGACGCAAGAGTAGAAGAAAATCTACATTAACGTATGTCGCGTCGTGTTAATACGACTCAACATCCCTTTGTTTACCAGTAACATATAGTTTACCTGAATCAAAATGTTTAAGTACAAGAGTAAAGAGTTGAGCTTGTTGGTACATACCTCGAAATAGATCAGCTTGAAATTTAGAACAATACTGTATTTTCTTGTCCTTTCTTCGTGTTTAAGTATAATTCTAAAGTTCAAGCTGATATATTTACACGGTATAAAATGTTGTCGCAAAGTGTGGTAGGTCGCCTAAAATACCCGTGATTGGTACAGCTTTGTGTCGCAGTATTAAAAGTGAAATCATGACTGTGTCCTTGAACTAAGGAATTAATTACATCACATAAAATTATGAAATGAGAACCTCGTGGCCATATATATCATGAAATATGGTTTACGGAATACGCTTCACAATACATATGTATATGATGACGACACAACTGAGCTTAAAACAATGAAATTTTCAAAATGTCACGAAAGTTTTAGGATAATTCCTTTCAGTCTGTTTTTTATAGAAACACCGAGCGGAAATCAAAATGCTTGTTGTTCTAACCAAACATTGTTTGCACTCAGCACCGCATGCATGCGACTAATCATGCATCAAGGAGTAATCGCAATTGTTCACTCTAATCTATACGCACCTTTGCACTCAGATTGAATCTGGCCTAATATAGCGCTTGCTCAAGTGAACATTTTCTTATACAGGATAAGCTGGCATAGCCTGGCTGTGGAGGTTTGTTCTTGACAAGATGCCGGTCAATTCAATTTGCAAATGAGCATCACCCTTGCTAATTGATGATTTTAACGCCATAGCGTTAAGGAGCTCATGTCGCAGAAAAGCCGATGTCGGTGGCGTGATTGAAAAAGCCTGATTGGTCGATAGGGTTATGACGTCAGAGCTACATGCCCTCGCGCAAGAATTTCAAACAACCCACAAGGCTCACGGGAAACGTGAAATCACGTGTGGAATGAGAGTGATTAAAATATGACATGTAATGCGTATTAAAGGTCGCCGTATGTCTCAATTGATTTCACTTTTTAAAATAATTCCTTTGCCTTAAAGAAAAAAAAATAAGAATTTTAGGCGGGATTCGAGCCCACGACCCTTCGGTTGCGAGTCAGGCACTTTTGACTAGGCCACGCGAGGCACGCTTACGCGGCAAAAGCGAATGCGGTGCAAACGAGACCCGTTAACGCTATCGCGTTCCACTTTTAAAGGCGAGGCTTAAGCGTCCTCCAAGATTCTTTTTTGTTAAGTAAAACGAAGTAGTATTTCACAAACTTGGATTCGTATATTTTTTAATAGTATTTCACGTTCTACTCGACATGGCAGCTACTTAATTGGACACTTTCTGACGGTTTGCGTTCGTAATCGTCATAGTTCCGCCGCGCGCCACTGTTTACTTTGTTTTTGTCCAGCACACAGACACATTAAATAATGTTCACCACGTAAAAGAGGCAATAACAGACTTCTATATGTTTGAGAAGTTCTATGTGTGAGGAACACATAGTTCTTTAAATTAGCTTCAAAATCAGGAATGTGTGTAAGGCGCCATCCCGTTCACTTAAAACGTGCCTGTCGAGGATAAAAACGCCGGAAAAGATTTGCAGAGAACCTTTCAGATAATTTGGGGGGCATTACTTTAGGGTGGTCGGCCCTTAATTTATGTTGTCAAATATTCAGTTAGTAATCAAATATATTTTTATAATGATCACTAAATTTTACTTTATAAAGTTCACATAACCGCTTAGGACCGACGCGGAAGGACGATACTCGAAACTACGCTAGCTGTGGAGTCTGGGTAAAAGTGTTTTTCTGTTTGCTGATTGGCAGTGTGAAACATCGGCTTGCAGGGTATGCCAAAAAGGACTCTGTGCTCACATGATAGATTGGAAGTCAAATGCACGAAATGTTCAAAAAGAGAGCGATAATTAATGTTATTTTTCTAAATAATCCCTTACAGAACGCCTTACTGCAAAAAGAGATGCGTAAAGATTCATGCAATGTAATTCATAATTTTACATAAATAGCGCAAAGGACAGACGAATATTCCTAAAATCTTAGTATAAATCACATTTCATCAGCTTGCATGAGCTCGAATCTTCGCTAAATACTGCCTCGGGAGGCTAATGTTATATTCGGTTTTACCTGCACTTGTTTTTGGGCCCTCACTTTACAACACTATGCTTGAATACTTATGCGCTCTAACATTTCTCTATGCTGCCGTATATCATCGCGAGCCTGCTATAAATACTGCACAACTTTACAATAAGGACATCTGTTGCTAGTGTTGCGAACATCACATTTCACCAGAAAGCTTAACTGTTTACCATGGTATGCACGTGACGTCATCACACTATAGGCTGCTAGTCATTGTGATTTCTGCTTGCTGCGAAAATCGAATTTGATGGTGCTAATTGCATGCTGCAGGAGGTTCAAGCTCATTGAAAGCCAAGTATTTGAAAGGCACGTATTATTATTCTTAGTGCATCGTCGTGAGGAACGGCGCGAACGTCTGGCACGACAAAAACGTGCTTTTTTTTGGCAAAAGCGTTTTCGCAAACGAAGTAGTTTCCGGGGTAACGCTTTGTGGTCTGTGCCAAAGATGTGGGGAAGAGGAGCCTTTACAACACAGTATATTTTTAAAACTAACCCCGCCTCCCCTCCCCACACACACGCGCACACACACACTTCTTTTACAGCGGAGCTGTAAACGGCTAGTTTCTCCTGTATCGTGTCCGTCAGCGAACAAATGATGACACTACACTTTGGACAGCTACCGCCATCTCTAAGTGACGACGGCAACCAGACAAACGGCTGGTTGGTTGTCCGCTTGCCGCCGTCGCTTATAGATGGCGGCAGCCTTTCCAGCCTTTCCACTCTGGCTTGCCGACTTGCGGCCGGCCATTACTTCATTCCCATCATAGTACAGCTTCGCTGGTCTTCCTTCTTCGCCAGAGTGGAAAGGCTGAAAGTATTCCTGAAGAATTGCCTCCTCCGTTTGTGTGTGCTAATTCAACAATTTTATTTGTCACTTTTTAACAGCAACCCTTCATTGCTTTTATTTCGCGCCCCATGAAGTTTAAAGGGGTCCTAAAACAATGTCGGGTTGGAATGTTCATGAATTTTTCGAGGCGTACTGGTCCTAGTCAGGCCCAAGTATACTCGCACAGGCCGCCACTGATTCAGACACTTCTTTGTCGCGGTGAAATTGCGAGGATAAATTGAGACTATTTCTTTTAGTCTTGCCTTCGCAAAGATTGATATCGTAATTGTGGGATCAAAAACACCCGCCTAACGACAGTCGAGCGCGGCTCATGGATTGGACAAGAGAACTGCGTGAGCACTATACATCGGCTCGTAACAATCAATGCCTCTGCGGCAGTCTTGTACACGTTACTAAAAAAAGTAATCGATTACAATTACTATTACTCTTGGCTAAAAAGTATTCGATTAGATTACTTGATTACCCAACAGCAAAAGTAATTGGACATTACTTTAAGAAGTAACCGTAACTTTTCCGATTACTTTATAGTGTGAAGACTTACATCTTTAGCGCTCGTAACAATGAACTACTTCCAACCTCAAAACCTTGCTTGTCACAAAGACCACGTAGGGGAAATACGGGATCTTGACGTGTATTTGAACTGGCTTTGTTATATTTTGCATCCGCTTTAGACATTCTTCGGTTCTGGATCTCCTATGGGGTCCGAGTAGGTACCGTAAGCGAATTTTTTTATTTTATTTCTATGTGTGTGTGGGTGAGGGGGCTAGTTTGAACGAAGGACTTACAAAGCTACATTCTGCTCCCTCAAACTTCGCCCTGAATGGCCTTTGTCACACCCTGGGGCTTTCCTGAGGCTTCCCAATCCCAACTAGAAAAAAAAAACGAAAAAAAACGGACATTTCACAAAAACTATATGTACAAAGGGGTTCACCTCATCTCCTACAGATCCGCAAAAATCTTTTTTTTTTCTGTTCGAAAAAAGAAGCAAATTTTATTTTGTCATTTCAGGAAAAAAAAAAGGTGTGTGCGAGGGGGGGGGGGTACCGTGGAAAAATAGTAATGGTTAGAAGTAATTTTTATTACTTCAAAAAGTAATCAGATTACTCGTGTGATTACTGCCTAATCAAAGTAATCAACTGATTACAAAATTACTCCAAAAAGTAATCGATTACAAGTAATTTGATTACTTGTAATGCGTACGGTACAAGTCTGCTCTGCGGACACTTGGGTAGCGGCTCGTGTCCAACTACTGCTGTGATGAGATTAGCCGAATTCTTTTAACGTTAATTGGCGGCATAAGATAGGCACCAGGCCACGTGACCGCTTCTGGCTCCGAGTTGAGGGGATGAACGATGCTCATATTTTTCTAATTGTTTTGACGACTGCCATTGCCTAGAAAAATCAGCAAAGCCAAGTTTAATCAATTATTAACGTTAGGCAGTGATCCTCAGTAGTATTAAGTGGTGTATGGAAATTTTTTTATAGCTCCTTTAAGCAAAATACAGAGGGGTCGAAACTTGGGCAATAACTTGAGAACGACGCTCGTGTGAGACTTACAGCGACTGCCAACGTACGGCTGTCCCTCTGAGGTCACTAAAATCTTTTTTTTTATGTATTCCTTCTGTACACACATAAAGCTTTATGTAACGTCATATTAATAAGTCGCATTTAGTCATTTCAATACTTCTATTCTCGGGGACATCTTTCGGATGCAGTTCAGCAACAACGAAAAAAATGTTTAGGTGCCTCAATGATATAAAATTGGTCTTGAAACATATTTTTGCACTTTCAATAAATATTGTTAAGAAGTAACCCCTGACGTTGATAGCTTGCGAAAACATTCGTTAGTTTCTTCCTCCGCGTAATGGCAGATGCAGAAAAAATAGAGGAAAGAGACAGCTGTCGATTCCCTCCTCAACTCGCCATTTGAACAAGCGGCCACGTGATCTGACGCTAATTATATACCGTCAGTGTTCATCATAGTCATGCTCTAGGCGGCTAGGGTTTGGAAAGCAAAAGCTTGGGCTGAGCTTCAGATATTGTTAGAATTGGGTTATTATCATATTTAATTGACATGAGCCGTTATCCGAATGTTTGGCGATGCTGACTGTCATAAACCCGAGCACTCGACTAAAGGTTTTGAAAATCGCTTACGTCACAGTGTCCCGTCACTCGGTACAAAATCGTGATGTCATGTTACGTCACGCTGTCAACAAGGTTAATACATCTAGTGACTTCCTCAAGTTAAATCGAGTTGACACCGTGAGTCACGTGACGTCACGAGGTCACGTGACATTACTTGACAACATGTATTGACACCATGACGTCACGTGACAACGTGACACAGGGTTAATCATAGTGCCAATACAAAAGCGCCATGAAAATCCACAATTTATCATACATTGCAATTCTGTACATGATGATTTGATCAATATATAGAAATACAGCCGCCAATTTTTTGTTCCCATATGTTCATTTTCTGATACTTAAAAAAAATAAAAAAGTACCTTGAACCGTTTTGAACCGGTTACCGTTATATTTTTTTCGGTTCGGTTCCGGTTCAGTTCCAAGATGGCGGCGAAGATTTCGGTTCGGTCCAGTTCCGGTTCGGCTAAAAATAACGGTTCTGTTCCGGTTTTCGGTTCGGTTCGGTTCCGGTTCGACACCCTGACCGCAACCCGGCCTCGCTTCTTAACGCCTCTTCGCCGCACAGCACGCCACCTGCGACGATAGCTGACACGATTAGGTCGAAAGAAAGAAGGTAGTTTGCTGCCATTTCCCCTTGTCCGTCTTTCCGTCTGCAAGGGAAGAAACGGCGGGTATCGTGTACTAATCGGAGGTGTCACCAGTGCGTAGCCATAGCAGGCCCGTTGTGCCCTTTGTACCCGAGGGCGGCTCCTCACACTCCGAAACGCGATGCCTAATACGAGCGGCATCAGCTGACGACTTCTCCTAAAAGGGAAACGCGATAATATCGCTGCGAAACCTAGCTTTCACGCATACTGAAGTGAAAATCGGAACTATTCAGTGACGAAAGAATTTGCCGTTTCAAAGCCGATGTAAACACAAACGATCCAGTGCGTAGCCATAGCAGGCCCGTTGTGCCCTTCCGGGGGCGGCTCCTCATACTTTGAAACGCGATGCCTAATATGGGAGGCATCAGCTGACGTGGACTTCTCCAAAAGGGAAACTCGATAATATCGCTGCGAAATCTAGCTGTCACGCATACTGCGGTGAAAAGCGGAACTTACAGCAACGAAATAATTTGCCGTTTCAAAGCCGATTTAAACTCAAACGAGGCGTGAGCCTCCAAAGGCGCGCATTCGTTAACACCACATCGCCTCGTCGTTTGACATTGCCCATTCACGGGGCTTTTGTGTTGCTGTTTACATCTGTCCTGACGTTGACAAGAGAGAGCTTGATTGCGATGTGTACGTAAGAAACAGCTAGCTTACTAGTGGATGCTCTTACCTGGCAGCGCTAAGCATTTGCTGATATCAAGACAGTGGAAGACCACAGGAGGGCACCGCCGCGCAAAACGGTCAAAATAGGAAAAGTCCTAAAGCAACAAGAATGGAAAAAAAGCCTCTTCCTACAAAGATGTACCGACGACTCGAGGTCCTGCTGTTTACTTGCGTGTGCACACCGTGACACCGTCGCACGCTTTGCCGGGCTCGACGGTGGCGTGCTGTGCAGAGAAGAGGCGCAAGAAACAACGCCAAGTTGCGGCGCGAGAGCTCAACTTCAAGATGTGTTTTTTCCTTTTTAGAACAAAATTATTTGAATTAAACTTTCAAGAGCAGAAAGCAATAAACTCCTCTGTAAAAGTATCCATGTTTCGTATTTTTCTTTGGGCCACCTCGAGGCAGAATGGGCGGCTCTTTAAATGGCAAAACACAATTTCGCACAAATTGAGTTTTTTTTTTTAAACATATTTAATTGTACGGTTTGAAACCTTTTTTGTGTACAGTATACCTACAGGGCTGTCAGTAAGAATTTTTGCAGTCGCTTGCAGCAAAAAGATATTTTGTAACAAAACTAAAATTTGCTAAAATGCTCATATATTCCTTATTTTTAAAACAGCATCGAGCATACCAAATTCCATATGATCCTTATAACATATTAATTAAAATAACGTATACCTTTTAGGCAAAAATATTCCAGTGTTCCGTAAAAAAATCTTACTTTTCATCAATTATTAAATGACTCCTAGTTTCACTCCCTTTTTACGATTTCAAACCACAAACACCCCATGAAATTTGTTTTTCGTCAAAAAATATGTTAGAGGGCCACCACAAAGATTACTGTGAAAAGACATTATTATTATTTTTAGGAATCGGAGGTGGCCGTGGGACCTTTGGCATGGCATGCAGAAGTCCACGTCGCCTGATGCCACCCGTCGTTTAGGCATCGCGTTTCGAGCCGCCCTCGGGTACAAAGGGCACAACAGGCCTGCTATGGCTACACGCTGGCGGCACCTCCGATTATTACACGATACACGCCGTTTCCTCACTTGCAGTCAGCAAGACGGACTAGGGGAAGCGGCAGCAAACCCCTTTCTTTCTTTGGACCTAATCGTGTCAGCCATCGTCGTAGTTGGCGTGCTGTGCGGCAAAGAGGCGTTAAGAAGCGACTCCGGGTTGTGGTGCGAGACTTCAACTTCAAAAATTATTTTCTCGCTTTAAACAAAAATTACTTTGATGAAACTTTCAGAATCAAAAGACAATCGATTGTTCTTCCGAACCCACTACATTTTGTATTTTTACTTGGACCACCTCAGGGTCAAATAAACAACTGTTTATGCGTCAAAACGCACTTTTTTGCAACTTCAGGATTTTTGTTTACTGCAAGATATTTAAGTGAGCGGTTTTAAACATTTTTTATAGATTATATACCTGCAGGGCAGCCGGTAAAAAGTTCTATTAAGTTCCGGGAGCAATTGAATATTTTTAATAAAATAACAAAAATGTAAAAATTGAAAAAAATAGTTATCTTTTAAATATTTAAATTAAACAAAACTGCACAAGCCCAACCACATTGTAAGTCAAAAGCTGTGCAAATTTAAGAAAAAAAACAATTGTTGGGTGTTTCATCAAAAACCTGATTTTTCATCAATCATTGAGTTATGCGATGTTTCACGCTGTTTTTAAACGTTAAAACCGCGCTCACGTCAACAACAACAACAACATTTTCGTCAAAACTATTTCAGGGCATGGCTACGAAAATTGCGGCAAAAGGCCATGCATTTTTTTTTTATAGAAAACGGAGGTGGTCGAGCACAACGTCTGGGACGTTTGACATGGAATGACCTATGAGTGAGCAGCAGCCAATATCATTGTGCACACAAAATTCTCATCGTCAGAAAAGAAAAGAAAGGCAAAGCGTCACGCCCGATCACCTTGAGAAGTATTGTCAATAGGAACGAAAACTTATTTTTCTGACGATGAGAACTTTGTATGCACAAGGATATTGGCTGCTGCTCACTCATCTAATGACTCACCGTTGCTTATCACACGAGTGATGTCTACGTTTGCGATCAAAATATCAGTGAGGGTTTCCGCATGTAGCGTAATTCAGGTTGGTCCGCTTATCGCATAAACACATAACAAGCAAACAAAACCCAGCGTCGTGGTGCCGGCATTTTTAGGTTAAGCATATGCAGGTTCTCAGTGCTTATCACATGGACGAAAAACGCCGAGTTGGCTGTGGACGAACGCGTGACATCCGAGATTATGCAGACGAGAGCTGCTGCGCATGACTCGGTCCACAGTCCAGTAGACAAATATGACAGCGCGCACAATGACTCAAATAATCTATGAGCAAGTGTCATAGATTATTATCATAGATTGTCATAGATCAGTGGTTCTCAACCATCTATGTTTCGCGGACCCCTTGTGGATCGGCGGAGATGATGGAGGACGCCGTTCGTGGTGAAAGGAGGGGAAAGGTATTGGCTAAATATAATAATTATATAATATTTGAATATAACTAAGAGCTAGTGTGAAGTAGACCTCTCTTATTGACATACACGGGAGAAAACTCGCGCGGAAACTAAATAATTTCTTCTCGATTTGAAAAAAGACTTTTATTGCAGGGCTTGACTGATGAGGCAGGGCTTCGCGGACCCCTAGAATGCCTTCGCGGACCCCAAAAGGTCCGCGGACCCCCCTTGAGAACCACCGTCATAGATTATAGATTATCACGTGACCCCGGTGACGTCACATGACTCCTGAGATGTCACATGACCCCCGTGAAGGCAGTGACTTCGGTGAAGTCACGTGACCCCCGTGAGGTCACGTGACTGGGTCACGTGAGTTCACCGGGGTCACGTGCCCTCACGGGGGTCACGTGACATCTCGGGGGTCATGTGACGTCACCGGGGTCACGTGACCGCGGGGGTCACGTAACCCCGTGAGGTCACGAGGGTCACGTGACCTCACGGTTACGCCGACGGCGCTCGGAGGAAGAGTAGCAGGCAGGATGAGGAGGTGAGGAGGAGAGAGGAGGAGTATACCCTCTCGCCAGTACCCTTCCCTCTTCCTCCTCGAGAGCTGCGCTCTAATTCGGCGTTACAGGGAGTTGTAAACGGCTTTCATTTATTTTTTCTTCTTTTTTCCACAATTGTTTACTTAAAGTCTGAAAACATTCACCAAACACGACAGTTTGGTGAACGCGAATGCAGTATGTACACATGCTCAAATGGTGAAAAATCTACCACCATCCAGTACATTCTTGACAGACATGCCGGTAACAATTGATTTACTATCTAGATCACTCAAAGTTTAGAAACAAAACAGACTAACCAATACACAGTGCAGCATTAAATGAATATACAATGTTAAAGTGCGGAGCGTGCGAATGCTACACAGGTAGTCTTGCCGAAGCATACAAATTAAGTGCATCGTTGCGACACTTGACGAGGGAGTCTCTTAGTTCTTTTTCTAATGATACCGATTCTAAAGTGGAAATAGCAGTTAATTTGTTTGTAAAATGCCACCACGCAGGTTTAGCATTCAATGTGAACTCGGTCATATCTCTCCTTGATCGCCATAAAGCATGTAGAACTAAAACAATGATGATCTTTGCTAAGTCAGCTAGTGTCCTTTAATGTAATCCTAGAAATATCAGAGTGTACGAACTGACGTGCGCCCATTAAAAAAAGACTGTACCTCAACTTACAATATCTCTGCGTTTGAAGAAAAAATAAAAACAAGTTTAAGATTCTCTTCTCCCCAGCACAAATCACATTTCAGCTACCATGGTACAAAAAAGCCTTTGGTCTGTTGCAAACTTTGACAGGGAGTACTTCTGTATGGAATCTAAAGAAGAAGTCCTTTAATGATGTTGCAATGGCCAAACGTTTTAGACGATGGAATACGTCGTTGTCAGGTGACCGGTTTGTCGGAGATATGTAGAAAGGAGGACGAAGTAGTGCTGATATTGTAGCCAAATAAAACTGCTCGCGGTTCGTTTGGAGAAGAAAGTCCCATGAAAACAGGCCTTGAAGCAGACTTATTGACTGAGCCACCTCTTTATAAAAGAAAAAGTAGTCGCAAGCAGTCTGTATGAACAGCTGTTGTTACTTGGTGATGAAAAGCATAACGCATAAAGGGGTCCTGTTGATCCTGAAAAAATAGAAAACGTTGAATAGATTCAGCCTTCTCATTTTCTCCATCGATGATTTTTATATGAAGACAACCCCAGGAACGATGGACTTTTCCGCAGTGCTCGCTGAAAGTGGCTTCACTTGTGAAGGATAGATGATGGCAGGCTAGGATATTGCGTTGCACAGGTAGCTTCGGGTAAAAACAATGTGCCGGGACTTCCAAGTAAATAGTTTTGCTCCCTGGGCGCCATTCCGCTTATTCCACAAGTAACGTGCATAAGGTTCACATTCATGAAGATCTAGACTAAACTTCGTTTCAGCTTCCGTCCGAGCGCAGCCAAAGCTACGTGTGGCCGGAGCCAATCACATGCCGGCAATAGGTCACACAATCGCGCCTGCACTTTTGTATCACTCCGCTGCGCCGCCGGTCGTCCGCGCCGCCCGCGCTCGCTGAGTATTTCGTCTGCTACGGGTGTATCAATGGTATCGTCTGCTACAGGTTTAAAAAGTGCCCTTTCACGTTCTGAAATTTAGTCACAGGGGATGTCAGTACGGAGGCTGGCCGCTGGCGTCTGTGTCCGAGCTTTCCACCTGTTCGGCATAGTTTCGAGATGTAAGTACAGGTTGCAAGGTGCCCGATGACCCGGCCGTTGATGTTTCCTTGTATTATCTGGATATACCAGGACTCGAGGTGCAGTCCTTTCCACCAGCTTCTCGGCGTTCAAAGTAATCGGCAGATAAAGGGTTGCCCTGATTTCGTCACGTATCAGTGAATTGTAGTCGCCCGGACGCTTTTCTTGTTTACAACGCATGCATTCGCGGTACGACGCGGCTGGAGTCTCCTGCCGAATTTGAAAGTAGGCATTTATCACGACCTCTCCCGCCTGACGCCCAAACGTGCCTTTGCGAAAGGACGTTTTGAAGCGACTCGGTGAGGAAAGCGAAGCACATGATTCGACGATTACGGGAACGAAATCACACAGAAAAACCAGACGCTGCAGCCGTGTTGCCAGCGGATGTACGTGTTTTCACCAAACCACATGCGTTTACATATATTAATAAAAACATAAACTTCAGATATTTCATTCCTTTAGTTGCAAATCATTCTCAGCAGTACACATCCGGAATATTGTGCAATGTTTACGCAGAAAACAGTTCTTTTTAAAAATATTACTTTTGCGGACTACTTTGTGGTGCGTAGGAATGCTCTTCTCAAAGTTGCGAACCGTCCCTCAGCCTTTGGCTGCGCTCGGACGGAAGCTGAAACGAAGTATAGCACCCAAGTAGCTTGTCACTGATTCTTTCCATTAGATACCCATAAACTTGGCAGGTTTGGTTGTCCAATTTCCAAGCCAAGCACCACATGATTTTTTGTACTTAAAGAAGATCCGGAAAATTTGCTACGCGTTCACGAGTTTTGAATCAAATAAAAATTCTTTCTTTAAGGTGCATATAAAGGTAATGTCATCAGCATAGATAAAAAGTTCACCGTGTTTTCGGAGAATTGAGAGCCAGCGATTGAAATATTGTGATGTATGGTGCGACACAGGGGTTGTAAATATAAAAAAGAAGCGAAAGCTGGCAGCCTGTGATGTACGAATCTGCGTACAGGAATGGATGATCCTATTGACCCATTGATGACAATTTTCATGGTGATGTATGTGTAAATGACTGGAATCCATTCTTTCATGTAGCTCCCTAGTTCGCAGTGTCTTATAAGCAAAAATAAAACGTTTCTTTCAACCCTGTGGAATGCCTTCCTTAGATTTAGCTGTAGTACAGCAATATTTTAGTAGTTTTTTCTGAGGCTTCGCATATTATGCGCATGCTACGGAGGTTATGTGTGATGGAGCGACCTTTGAAGCCGTAGCTCTGGTAGTTTCCAACGATGTGACGCAGACTCGGCTCCAGGCGACGAGAGGGTTTTCTTGTAGAAATTTTATGGTTCGTGCTGAGTAGGCTAATGAGGCGAAAGTTGGACACTTCCGGCACTGCCTCATTAGTAGATTTTTTTTTGTATTAGGGCAACGTGGCTTTTTTCACATTGATGGCTGCATTCAAATATCGTCACTTGGTGGTACTGCGACCGCCCAGTTGCATCAAGTTTTGCGAAAGAGTGTTTCGAATGAAAACGCTCGCTTTGGTCCTTAAAATTACACCACAACAAAGCAGTTTCTTGGCCAGTGGCGTTGCGTGCGAGTGTCCTTGAGTCCTACTAGTGCAAGTAAGCTCGTGTAAAGTGAAAAACATACCAACTGAATGTCGTTGCATCGTGCCTTTAAAGTTAACCGGCTTTGAGCCAACGGGCCCTGTAAACGTTGAATAGTTTTGGGGCGTTTTTTTTGCAACGCAGAACAAAAAGGTTGGCGCCGAGACCTTGTTTTAGTAAAAGCTAACGCGTTCTCGGTGATTTGAAAAGCATCCACGTACATAGAACTTGGGGCTTCCGGCTCCGGGATCTCGTCAGGCATCATGTACTTTTAGTTACAAATTTTCCACAACCTTCTGGAAGATAACAAAACATTTTATTCGATTAGTTTCGATTTCTGACCTCACAGCAGTTTCCTTTTTCTGCCAGACACTCATGGCGGCTGTGGCAGCGTCCTTCCTGTGCTACCTGGTGGCGGCGTCGCCGAGTCCAAGCGTGGAAATCGGCTACGGAAAGATCGTGGGCACCAGCAGCGAAGTTCCCGTTGGCGACGGCAACAACAGGTCCGTGAACGCATTCCTGGGCATACCGTACGCCACGCCGCCTTTGGGCGCCCTGCGCTATGCGAGGTCGACGCCGCCGCAGTCCTGGAGGCCCTACGTGCTGCAGGCCACGGCGAAAGGCCCTCATGCGTCCAGTTCCTTTCCGCCAACCCGATCCCCGGATGGGTGGCCAGACATGTCGAGCAGAGCGAGGACTGCCTCTATCTCAACGTCTGGACGCCCGAACGGGCAAACCAAACTACTCTCAAGACCGTCCTCGTCTGGATTCACGGCGGGGGCCTCAACTACGGGTCGGCGTCTATGGACCTGTACGACGGCGCGGTCTTGGCGGGAGTCGGTGACGTGGTGGTCGTGTCCATGAACTACAGGCTGGGGTCCTTCGGGTTTCTGGCGCTCGGGAGGGTGGCAAGCCTTCGCTGGGGAATCAGGGGTTGATGGACCAGGTGCTCGCGTTGAAATGGGTCCGCGACCACGTCGCGAGTTTCGGTGGCGATCCCGAGGCGATCACCATCTTCGGCCAAAGCGCCGGCGCTTGGTCAGTCAACTACCACATCCTGTCTCCGCTCGCCCGATCCCTATTTAAGAGAGCCATCGTGCAGAGCGGGGCCGTGGTCGTTAACTTCTTGACCGAATCGGCGAGCGGGGCAAGGCAGCGGACATTAGCGCTGGCTGAAACTCTGGAATGTTCGACGACCAGTGGCGACGAAGGCATCGTCGAGTGTCTACGAAACAAGAGTGCCCATGAAATCGCGCTTGCGGAGGCCTTCGTCTGCGCAGACTTCGTCATCTGCTTCGGTGCCGTCTACGGAGACGACTACCTTCCGACGGATCCCCTGTCTTCAACCGACGTTGGCGTGACGAAGGACTTTCTGCTGGGAAACGTCGAAAACGAAGGCTCGGTGTTCGCCAGTCTGCAGCACTGGGCGCAATTTCCGTTCAAGGGCGCGCTGGACGTGAAGAAGCGCGACATGTTTCATTTTTCTTGAAGTCGTTCGCGTTCGCGCCGGCTGCCGTCACGCGACACATCTTCGAACTGTACCTGGAAGGTGTGGACGAGCGTGACTTCCCGAGCCTTCGTGCCGGACTGGGACACGCAATCGGGGACGCCTTCCTGCGTTGCCCCGAGGTGTTCCTCGCGGAGAGATTGTCGCGGCAAAAGTCCAGGCTCTTTTACTACGAGCTGGTGTTTCATTCCGACCACCAGGCGGCCTACATGGACCCCTGGTTGGGGCTGACGCACTTCGAAGACTTGCAGTACGTGTTTGGACTTCCTCTCAGAATACACCGGAGTTCAACGTATTCGGAAGCTGACGCCCGATTCAGCCGAGAAATCATTCATGTCTGGACAACGTTCGCGAAGACGGGGTGAGTCAAAATGTTTGCACAATAGGTTTTCAGAAGATCCAGAGTGCACACCGTATCGCAACTGGTGCTACTTGGTGCTTGGGTAAGTTATAACAAGGTCTAATGATTTTTATAAGCTGCAGCGGATTTTTTTATTTAAAAATAATAATAAGGTAACGAAGGGAAAAATCTGTTTCAATGCTGCTTCACGAACTCTCGAATCTTGATAAATACTCCGGGATATATTTGATTCAAGATAAAGCATCACAGACTGCGAAAAAACGAGTAACCTCGGGGCAAACAGATATTGTCAGGAACCCAAGGTTTGCAAAAGTTTGTTGGGCTCCTAACTATAAAAAAAAAATTATAATCCTTAAAAAAGTGCCTTACGCTTTATCCACATAGTTAGCCTAGGCAGTTAACGAGCAGCGGCGTACGTTTACTATGAAGAGTCATTTGTCGGCTCAAAAAACTAAAAAGTAAAAAAAAAAACTTATTTTTTTTGGGGGGGGGCGGGGGTTGGAGGAGGTTGAAACAGCACACGACGTTTTTGCTGATCGAACGAATCAGAATATTTAATACCCGACTACATCGGCATCAGGTGGCTGAGTGCAGTTGGCAGGCAGTTTTTAGGTAAGCTCAGCTTTATCTAAACCGCAATCGTAACGAAATAAGTCTTACCTTTTTTTTAATAACAAAATTTTAGCTTTTTTTTCAATTAACAGTCGTTGACTACAGCATGCCCTGTTCCTCGAATGCAGGAGATCATAGCGAACCTTGGGACGAAGAAAACAAATTGTAAAATATGGAGGGCAAAGATTACACTAAAGCGCATAAGACGAATGACAGGAAACCAGATTAAGTGCACTTCGTCCTCCGTGAATGCTCTTTATTCCAACGAAATGACTCGACCAATTTCGCAACTCGCTATAGTACCGGTCTGATCAACAAGACTGTCGGAGCGTTTATGTGTATCTCATCGAGCAAACTGATTTCCATTTGCAGGAGCCCTCCGGACGTGAACAGGGTGCTGTGGCCGGCGTTCGACACCGAGAGACACAGTGTGGTGTCTCTGAACTTGAACAACTCGCGCATCGGCCCCCTCGAGCGACTCGCCAAGTGCCGCTTCTGGGAGGCCCTCGTCGCCCAGAAACATTCGGAAGTGGACAGCTGCTCCTGAACTTCGACATGTGCCGGTTTTCTGTGCTTCGTTCTACACCCACTTTAACGCGTCGGGAAGCGTTCCTTTTGTTTTCTAAAAGAACGGCCAAACTACGTTCTACAGACGCGCTGTACAAGCAAGGCCCCTTTCACCTGCAGGTGTGGGCCCTGCGAGTGTGCAGAAACCAGCGGGAAGCCGCTGTTGAATTGAAGACAAGGAACAGCAGCAGCTTCTCAACGGGGCTTTTATTCCCAACGTCCACTCAGGCAGCTCAGGATACGCTAGAGCTATACAAAAATGCAGTGAGCCCAATGCGATTTGTGCCCAAGCGCAGCGTCTGCCATCGTCTTCGTCTTCGCTCGCACTTGGTCAGTTTTGTTCTGGATTTTCAACGCAGAATCTAAACTAAAATGTTCCTGGTGTGCGCGGAACAGGCCCCGCGCTGATGCTTCGATTGAGGGACAGATAACAGGTTTATTGACCATTTTCTCAAAAACAAGAAACAAAACAAAATCCTTTCAGCCTTTCCACTCTGGTGAAGAAGGAATACCAGTGAAGCTGTACGCTCGTCCCGTGTGCTTCTTCTTCGTCCTCGTCTGTTTGGCGCGCTGTTTCCTACGATGTATTCCCACCAACTCGCCCAACTATCCATTCTTCTATGATAGCTAGAAAGGTTGCCGCCACCTATCAGCGACTGCGGCAACCAGACTGGTTGTCTGGTTGCCGCCGTTGCTCATAGATGGCGATAGCTGTCCAGAGTTTTGTGTCGACATTTGTTTGGTACCGGACACGAAACTGGGAGAACTAGCCCTTAACAGCTCCGCTGTCGAACATGCGTCTAGGTGGAGAAGAAAGAGAATCGAAAGTGGAACAGGAGGAAACAGACTGACTGATGGCAACCTCTCAAAGGTAACGTTAAAACGGCGATCGACCGCGCAACCGCTGTTTTAACGTTTACTTAGAGCCGCAAATTCCAACAAAAGAAACTCCACTCGCCCGCCGTGCCGAGCGGGTTGGTTTACAGACCACGAGTTGACGTGTAAAAGCTGACTAGTAATTACGAGCGTTCAAATTGCTATATTTATGACTACAGCTCTAGTAAAGCAGTTCTTTAAGCCATAATAATATTTCAGTAATTCTAACGTAGTTACATTCTGATAACTTGGAACTTGGTTCATTTACAGCTACTTTTTCGAAACTCTCGATGCAGCGTAATCGTATTTATTTCTCTGCTTACTTATGCTTATCATTTATTTATATAGTTATTTATTTCTAAGTACTACCAGTTCATTTCGAGAACTTTGTTCTAAATTTTACATGAAGTGTAAATATCTTGATCGTGCAGTAAAATAAAATTTGGTTGTGTTTAGGCTTATACAGCCTAGAACTTGGTCTGCCTCAACGGGCGACGAGTCTCCCAGCTGTAGATAAGAAATTTAGCCAGTGCAGTGCAACCGCTAGCCTGGGGTCTTTCACGTGCATCACGCAGTAGTGTTGCACGACCGTAGGCCAGTACGATGCTCATCCAGATCGAAATGGGCAGGAGCGGGCACAGTCAGGCCTACACTAGCCTCCACGAGTACGAGAACACCACTACACTGCGGCTACAGTGTAGAACGACGGCACAACCAAGACCGCCCAACTTGTGCACCACACTGAGGAATTGAGCCGCTGTGAGAAAACGAATACGAACATCGAAAACGCATGCAGGGAGAGCGCGTGAACTGATGCAGTGTTAAATCATTCAAAACGAAGAAGAATCGACGTTTTTGTTGTTTTTTTCTGATGCGCGGTTGTGGGTTTGTGCACGTATATTCCATGTCCGAAACACAACCACTCTGGGACGTTTTTTTTTTTCTCTGGAGTGTTTTTTTTGAGACATACGTGGGACACCTATCGGACGTCGGCTTCGGTAAGAGTGACGTCCGCACATTTTTGGGATGTCCCCGGGACGTTTGGTGTTGTCTGGGATACGACCAAAAGTACACCGCCCTACGCTTTCCTGCATCGCTGCAGAGGGGGGGGGGGGCAGCTAAATCAAACGAACCTTTTGGTGTATGAACCCCTTCGAAATTGACGCCCTGTTATCTATCTGAAAATACTGCACAGTGGCGTGCGCGAAAAACTCCAAGATAGGCAAGTCTATCAATCGCATACAGTATCTTGGAAGTGAGTATCATATCAGTCATAAACTTGAGAGCTTGTTGGTGTTTTTGCGCATACCACTGTGCAGTATTTTCAGATCGACAGTAAGAAGGCGTAATCTTTCAAGGGGCCTATGGGCTATCATAGCATGAATCTCAAAGTCATTTGAGTGTGGGGCCAGATTTCCCACCCCCGAAAGGTTGAGGTCCAACGTAGGGGGGTTAAGAGATTTTATAAAAAAGGGACCTCGCGTTCTCTGCTTTTTGTAAGCGTGCAGTTTTGCCAGTGACATCTTTAACTTTATGTTGCTTATCGGACTACTTTGCGCCTTACCTGACGTGATAAGAAGGCTTAAAATGGTACCGCCGCGTCAACGTGCTGGAATGTATTACTTAGCTCAAGAGTGTCGTTCCCGTTGCTCAATTTACTGAAAATTACTCAAGCTCAACAAATGTCTTAAAAATCCCTTCATATGATAGTTCTTGCTTTCGTTTCACTTCAACAGTTTGAGAAAATATTTATGTTTTAATGGTGATATTTGGTGAATGCGAGAATCCTGAACTCATAGATTTATCTTTGGCAGTCGCTCCTGCTGAGCGAGAGTTCGTGCTCCCAAGGTGCATCCTTGAGCGAAGAGCTCGCGCTTACCGCCAGTACTGGAATTGTCGAACAGTTAATTAACATGACAAAAAACTGGGAAGCAAAAATTAAAACGAAGAAAAAGATTGTTTTTGCGGAAAAAGTTTGACTTAAGTCATCGCAGTAAAACCGGTCTGATTTAAGACACAATTTAAATCTTGATTTTTACTCATCAGCCTGCAAAGAACTGTGCCGCCAAAAGTTGGCGATCTAAGCGCGATGTTTGGTGTACAAATCCCGGCGCGGTTTTCCGGGGGAGGGGAGGGGGCGCTTTTCCGCGCAATTGTTTTTTACACCAGCAATTACCAGTAGCTTATTTTAGGGGGTACATTTTACAGCGTATGTATATCGCCATGTGTCCGTCGCTGTGTGTCAATGTCAATCACCATGCAAGCGTAGCCGTGTGTTCATCGCCGCTACCACGGCGCATGCGCCGGCGAGCACAAATCTGAAGTCTTTAGTAGCGACTCCGTCGGAGTCGCTACTAAACGGACTTTTGGAACAGCTCCGGATGGAGTAGGCGCCCTCTATATAAACTTCCGGTTGTTTTATTTTCTTTTTTTCTTTCTGGGGTCTTTCACGTCGCAAAATGACAGGCTACAGTGGAAGCAGACCAAGCGAACGTAAAAGTGATCGATGCCGCGTTACCTTCTCGCCAGAACTGGAGATTGAAGCTAACGAAAGCACGCTGGGATTCCATTCCCCATGTATTTTGTCAATAAAGGCAACGTGGGCGTTATTTTGTTTACATGCCACTACTAGAAGCTCGTTACATGGCACGTAAACAGCGTCTCGGTAAGGATCATGGTCCGGTCTGCCCTCCCCCCCCCCCCCGAATCTCACCAGGGGGGCACGAGCCCCGATGCCCCCCCGTAGTCTACGCCTGTGCTCTGTGCTACAAGATCCTCGCGCTCCAAATGTACGACCGGGCACTCTATGGCTTCGTCGTCGAACTGCCAGGCTTTGTCAATGTAGAGGAGGCTATAATCAGAGCTACATTTTGAGGGGAAATGAATTGTCGACAAGAGATCATGATGGCGAATGCCATTTCTAACGCTCGAAACGTGGGAACGGGGCTCGCAGCCGGTTGCCTACGAACCGCGTGTTTGAGAACCCTGGACTATAGGGAGTATGCAGAGCACCAAGGAACTGAAAAAAAATATGATAGTAGCCCTTGAGGGGCACGACTATTACCCAAAGCGAATGCCATGTGTGAGTTCGCCAGAATCAAGGTGGAGAATAAAAAGCAAGACGATTTAGATCGGGATTTAAATTGCACCAGTTGTACCGTGATGATTATCAAACCCTTTCCTCAAATAATTTCCAAAATATTTTTTTGCTCAGACTGTTTTTTTTATTTTACGCTTTCTATGGAATTTTTGTATCTAATTCAAATAACCATTAAGCAATAATGATTCTAGAAGACCAAACATAAAAACCAAGTAGTGTATTTTTTTTATCATATCAGGGCTTTGAGTTGTCTTTCTACCTTCCACTTCGTCGGTTTCGTGGTACTTTATTACGAACAATCTATAACGCGAAACAAAACAAGAAAAGTAGTGCCAGAATGCAAGCAATTGAAGCCGTAAAAATAAAAATAAAGCTTTTTTACTGACTATAAGAAATCACACTGCTTATGCTCTAGTGTAGCTGGATATTCGTAAAAAAGAAAAAAAGAAGATGTGGATTTAAGCGTAGATTAAGTGTACTTTATTTCTTTCGTCCGCGTTGTTTACAATAATCTGACAAATCGGCCAATCAATCTGACATGTTTAAACATACGTCTAGTGATAAATAATTATAGTTAGCTACAGTAATCTAAAACAAAATATTCCGAAGTAAATTTAAAAAAAAGACCCGATTTAAAAGAAATAAACGTAAATAAACCAAATAAGCACGATTCAAACCATGTAAATCTGATTTAAACCAAATAAGTCTTATTTATTTTATGTTCTTTTTTTTAATCGTGATCTTTTTTTTTTTTTTTCACGTTTGCTATAATTCATCTTTTTCTAGAGATTGCCTGTTCGGGAGGTTATGATAGCAAACGCGCGCGACCCTCCCGCTTGAAAGCCTGTCATGGCATCAGGGCGCGAAAGAAGCGCTTGCGAGGGAGTGGAAGACGTGCGCAAGCATCATGCATCCATTCAGAACCTATCACCTATGAGACTGAATTCTATACCAAGCGCTCAAACCTTCGTTGAAGCGCTCAGTCAGAGAATCAAAGAAATCCTTCTGCTCTCGATTCAAAAAGTGGGAGAAGGCAGCTCCTCCAATCCTCGCACGTGTTGAGGCAAGTCGATGGAGGAGGCAGCTTCGTCGTCGTCTTAGGAAAGGTTTGTGTACGAGTAGCCGGACAGAAGCGCTAAGACCGTCAGCACGTGCTGCTTCTATATATGGTCGCAAACCAGCAGAGCGTGCGTGCCGGCAACTTCAACGCCGCAACTGCGGACAGCGTGGCTCGTATGAACCGTGCCAGAACTAACGGAGAGTTACGCCGAAATTGTCAAATAATCTGGTGCCTTCGAAGAATGCGCCATGTAAATGTTTGTGCGCGCGTTTTTTTCTTTGTGTGGTTTATTTGTTTTACGTTCGTGCATTTCAGAAGCGAAAAATTAAGGTAAAACAAATCATGATTCTTTCTAAAGGTCATGATTTTTCAAGCTTTTTTTATTTAAAACATATTTGGTTGATTTAAATCAGATTAATTTGATTTATATCAATGTAGCTTGAAAATAGTGATTCCTAATCTCTAGGTGTATTTTTAAAAATGGCAGATGGATTGATCAATCTGACCGATCACTGAAAACAATGCGACAGAAATAATTACTGTGAATGTAAAGTACACTTTAATTCGCAACTTTTTACTTAGTTAACCCACCACAGTAAGAGACAAAAAAAAAACAACGAAACAGCTCAGATGTTTTGGGGTTAGTGAAGAAGCTTTATTCGCGTTTTCTTTTGCGTTCTGATTTTCTCGCAACAGTACATTACTTTTCTAGTATAGTTCCTTTCTTTCGTATGTTTATTCACTTGCAATAGGGCGTCGTGTAACTGACGAACGGGAGAAAGGTAGAAATCTCAACATTCCGATTTGCTCAGAAGGTCACTGCTTTGTGCTCGTGTTTAACCTGATATAAATATTTCTTGCTTGGTGATTGTTTGAATTGAATACAAAACAAATGCACATAAAGAGCGTCAAATAATAGATAAACGTTAAATAAAAAAATATATTTTGGAGATTGTTTTTGCGGAAAATGTTTGACTTAAGTCATCGCAGTAAAACCGGTCTGATTTAAGACACAATTTAAATCTTGATTTTTACTCATCAGCCTGCGAAGAACTGTGCCGTCAAAAGTTGGCGATCTAAGTGCAATGTTTGGTGTACAAATCCCCGGCGCGATGTTTCGGGAGAAATAATATAGAAGATTTGAGAATGTGCTAATCGTCAATCGTTTTCCTAATGTGATAGATAAGTAATAGCTGGTCATGCTAATTACTCTCAGTGTTCTATTAATCTTAACAATACGCCTGTAGTTCACGAGGCCTGCTGATTTGTTTTGATGTGTTGCTCTATATTTTGCACCGCGCTAATGGGGTTTTCCGCTTATACCAAAAGTAAAATTAATAAATAGCACAAGGTTGTTGTTTAGGTTTTATTTCAAACCATAGACAAAGCAAAAAAAAATTCATAAAGTTTCTTTTTTTTTTTTGCTAAACGAACGTTGTTGAGGCTCAAATACAGGCCATGAAGTACACCATACAAACTTTTTTGTCGCATGTTTGCTGATTGCCGACTAACCTCAAACAAAACACACACGCAAAATTTTGTGTAGAACATGTTTGATTGTATTATGTGTAAACATTTGTGCAGAAAAGATTGCAAGAAAAGCTTTTGGCGCTTTTTTTGTAGTACATAAAAAAGAACGTTGTTAATGTTTCTGGATAAAAACCACTGAATTGGATGTTTCTGGGACACTCTACAACTTTGTCATTGGAACTTTGCTCTAAATCGAATATTTCAAAAGCTCATTAATTAATCTTAATATATAGTTAATTGGGCAAAATAGAAAGATAGCCTGACTTGCTCCAAACAATAAACACACTTACTTTTTTGGTATCGTCTGCTTAAATAAATCAAAATATTTTTAAAGGTTGGCTAAAGATACGTGGCTGTATTTCTAGAAATGCCACAAAAACATACATCTTTTATAAGCAAAATTTAAAATGCAATTCTTCATGCCTGAGCGATTTGAGACAAAATCACAAAGTATATTCGTGTGCAGGTACGAAAACTCATTGCATAGTTTAAAAAAAGTGACAGCCAGATGATGTTTGACAGACTGCCCTTCGACAAGTTACCCTATTACAAGTTGACATATCCGACAAGATGGCCTTCGAGGAGTTATTCCTGGGCGAGTTGGCTTTCAGCGAGTTGGCCTTCTTTTGGGACGTTACTGCACATGGCAAAGCACCTAAAATTTAACGAAAACAAAAGGAATCGAAAACACGAAGCGCTGCTTGTTGGCTGCAATATCACAATTTTTTCTAAATTATATAACGCAAGACACAACGCTATATTTTCTGTGTATATTTTTTCAATGTCTTGAAAGTTGAAACGAATGCATCGCACGCAACATTTTTTGTGAAAAAATACAGTGATCAAGCGTACAAAAAAAAAAAAAGAACCTCCTGCAATTAATGTAAAGAAAGGCATGTCAATACTCGCTCGATATTCTACATTGTGCATTGGCGCGCGCGCCCTTATGTTCCGCAGAACTGTTCTCATTGCCGTAGCCACGACGCCAAGGAGGGGAGAAAACGTCTGCAGAGTAGAAGAGCGACAAAAGGGCAGTTCCGTTCCTGTCACACGTCCATAATCCAAACTGTTTCACACTCTAGGTTGTGTTTTTGACAAGCCGCCACATGCGCAGGAGCAGGGGAACCCTCGGCTGGTGGAGATTTCATGCCGCTTGCATTTCAGGCTCACGACCCGGAGTCTGCGGCGAGCTTGCACCTCCAGGCGCCTGTCCTGGCTTTTCGATAATGGCCGACCTCTTCCGTATCCGCCGCTTGTAGCGTCCGGAGCGGGACACGGACATCTGGTTGCCCGAACGCTCAAACCCCGGCGACACTGCGCGCTCGTCGTCGTCACCGCACTCGGAGTGCAGCACTGTTTCCGGAGAAGGCTCCGTGCGCTTGGAATCCAGGCGCCTCGCGCTGTTCCTCTCTTCTTTAGCTTGTCTGCACGTCCAGACTCTCCACAGGTTCATACCGCCGTAGTCCCAGCAACACAGAAGGCAATCTGTGTAGGTATGCGATCAGTCTTCGGGTTTCAAGCGGCGTCGAATCGACGGGTCTATCGTTCCCGGCTCATGCTATAAAGGTGTCCACGTTCCGAGCGCTCGGAGAGAAAACAGACCAGTACGGACGCTCACAAACCCTGGGGGAGAAGTTCTGAAGCCGGGCAAGACGTCGTGACCCTGGAAAGCCGGCCGTTCGTCTGGCTCCTGCACCGGCCATTGGCTTGTTCACCGTCCGTGCACGGCTGTCGGCTCTGCTCGACCCGTTGTTGCACGCTGAACGAAACCGCGCACCTAGGGGCAGTCACTTTCCGTCGTTTTCAGAAGCACCGACGTAAAGGACGAGTTTCACGTCCAGCGTGTATAGGATTCGCGCTGCATCGCGATTGGAAACGCGACTAAACGGGACTGGAGTTTTGAAAAGCGGACGGCCCGGTCGACAGAGGACGCATCGCTGCGCTGTCCAGCACCGCGTCCAGCGCTCATTCAGGCGACCGGACACGGGCCCAGTTGCTAGCCCGCCTTTCCGGCCGCCATTCAAACGAGTCGGTCACCCTTTCGCCGCCAGGGAGATCGGCGGCCGCCGCGTCGTGCGCATTGTTGTTGGCAGTTGCGAATCGCGTTGTACATTCATTTTTATTTGTCTCCGCTTTAGGAGAATTCACAATACGAGCAGCGCTGGGCACGAAAGCGATGAATGAAAAAAGCGGTTTTTGACGTCTCCGCATCAGTTGGCTCATCGGGGCGTCACCTTTGGAGGACGCGTGGTCGGACTAGGGATGTACGACCAGTTCCTGTTGTGCGTCGTAAAGGGACCCCACTTATACCTCATTTACACAATCCTAAAGGTACCTTTCGCTAAGGTACCTCGATGATCGGCGGCGAATCGCGGTTCGCGATCCTCCGCTCATGGCTCGTGCTCGAGGTCTAAGAGTGCATGCTGCCGATTGCAAGGGCCCCATGTTGAGGCTATAGACTGTCCGTATGAATGGGGTAGCTGAGAGAGCGTCCTCGGCACACCAGAACGTGAGGAGGAGGGTTACTCCAATCAAAGGGTAACAGAGAGAATGCGCGAGGAGCGCTCGATGATGAGGTAGCCAAGCGCGCGCCGTCGTTGCTAGAGGTCGGGGCGAATCAAAACCACGAGGGCGCATCTATACTCCGTTTCAGCTCATGTTGTACCGCAGAGAAGGCTAGAAGCGCGCGCTCATAGCGTTGGGAGCTGCTCTTAACGCACGAGAGCTTGTGCCACCGAGACGTGCCCTAGAGCAAGGAGCTCGCGCTTGTAGCCACTCCAGCGGTACATCATACAGGTGAAACAAAGTATAGCAAACAAACGCACGAGGTGTGCATAGTAGCAAGCCGTACTATCTAGCGGCGAGATGTCTTGGTGGCGTCACTCCTATGCGTTCCCCTTATGACGTCATTACCTTGCGAACAACAAGTTCGATGGTGTTTGTAATGCACGGTGGAAGCTCCGTGAAATCATTGCGCTTCTCAAGCGAAACACTGGACAGCACCGTCAAAGCTAAGTTCTCTCATTCCTCTTATTCCGTCGATGATAAATCCCTTTCCGACGTCATAGTGCAGCGTTCGGCCAATCGTGTAAGGCCGACCACAGCGACGCTCGTGTCGTGCTCGGGGCTAATATCCAACACCACCTATACGCTAGTTTCGAGGCAGTTCGGTCCAGACGCAAGCGATGCCAAAGCCCGAACAGTGCTTGCACTGCACGAACGCGTGCTGGCAGGGACGCTGGAAACCCGGAGCTCGCGCTGAGTAGCATCGGCTGCGTCTGGATCCAAGCTGAAACGAAGCATAGATTAATCGAAGGCACTAGAATTTTGACGTCATCAAGGTGAGTGGAGAAAAGAGAGAGAGTTGGATACGACGTCAGTGCTCGGCTAGGCCTCATGTCCGATAAACGCTTCGATGGACGCTCGGCATCGGGTCCAATAGACCATTTGCTGTCTTGCAAGCATCAAGGAGAATGCAGGGATTGGTGTTCCACGCGCCACGCGCACGCCTTTCCTGTATAAAAGATTCGAAGTAAATAACCAAAGAAAGCATTGACGAACGCGCGTGCAAGATGCCATTTGTTTTAGGTTTTGCTTTGGAAAAGTTACTACTGCTGAGGCCAGCACGTGCGGCGCGTGGAACACCAATCCTGCATTCACCTTGATGCTTGGGTAAGACAGCAATAGGTCTATAGACCTATTGCTGTCTTACCAAGCATCAAAGAGCATGCAGGGATTGGTGTTCCACGCGCCGCATACTGACCTCAGCAGTAGTAATTTTTCCAAAGCAAAACCTAAAACAAATGGCATCTTGCACGCGCGTTCGTCAAACTCTTTGGTTATTTACTTCGAATCTTGCTATACAGAAAGGTGATGCGCGCATGGCGTGGAACACCAATCTCCGCATTCTCCTTGATGCTTGGGTATGACAGCAAATGTCTATAACTGAGTTGAGCAGCCATCCGACTGTGATGACGTTCCATAGAGGAAGAGGTGTTCGGAGACCTTCATTATTCTAGATGGTGTTGGTACGTTTATGCTAGCTCCCTTACAGAAATCTGTTGTTAAACATTTTTGAACTTCCGTTGAAATTTTCTGGAATCGTTTTGAAACTTTTTGAGGTTTCCCAGAGTTTATTTGGACAACTTACTTAACTCTAGTTAAAATTAGCCACTTATTTTTTTAAATTCCCTCTAAGAAATTTTGTTCAATTCTTGTTGACGGAAC
Source organism: Ixodes ricinus (assembly GCA_037355805.1). NCBI lineage: Eukaryota > Metazoa > Arthropoda > Arachnida > Ixodida > Ixodidae > Ixodes > Ixodes ricinus. Next base: position 130,618 of record JAZHYW010028935.1, on the reverse strand, counting down.
CGCAGAATAACGTAAAAGAAAGACACTCGATTTTTTCAAATATATATTCTGAATTTTGTTAGGAAATAGCGACCCACAAATACAAATTAGAAACAAAAACAAACATGACAGCACCAGAATCACAGTCCCGCTATCTGCCCCAGAGCCTTATACAGCCGACATATTGAAGGTAATCATTTGGCCGGTGACCACCTCAGCACTTATTAAGTTTCCAAGTGTGCCAAATCCTTCTCGGGAGTCTGTCAAGGGGAGAACAGTGTTTCGATGTTCGTGGGCTATATCTCTTACTAAAAGGCATTGGTACAAGTAATAATAATGCCGCGCAGTCGCTAAAACAACGCCCACAAAAACAGCTCCTAGAGGAAATGTTATCGCTTTTCACTGTTCACGGACGAGAAAGAGGGGGGAGGGGGTTAGGTTAACGCGGTTCAGGTGTCCGTCCTGACGTAACGCTAGGTACAGCGAACGTTTGTGTTACGTCGGACGTAACTTTCATTTTATTTTTGTTATATCGGATTTCAGTGATACACTGCCATAAAAATAAGAAATTTCCTTTTGACAGATATCGAGTTTAAGCCATTTTCCAGCGCAAGTTAGGAGTGTTGTGTTATCAGAATGTCTTATTAAATAGAAAGAGGAAAAGGAATGGAAAGGGTTCTTCTTAATTTGCCTTTGTCCTCTGATTCTAAAAAAAAAAGAATCCTAGAATAAAAGAAAAAGTAGTACAAAGCAACTTCCGAACATTTTTAGAACTTTTTACAAATATGTCAACAGGGAAAAATCTGTAGAAACTGTCTTTTCCCTCTCAAGATTCCCAGAAAATGTGAGCTGTTATTCTTCACAACTCTCTTGCAAATTATTAAAAAGATGTCCTCAATATTTTAATGAAATAATAAAAAATTAATACTTCTTTATTTTATAGAAAATAATATAAAAGTTAATGTCAATAGTCTTTGTTATAAAATCATTTAAACAAAAACACCTAATTAGTTGTTTCTTATAATTCTTTTAAAAAATATCCTACAAAGAAGCGTCATTACTAATTATTTCTAATTTTTTAGAAATAAGTCTACAAAAATGCATTATTTTTTCGTTCGAAAGTTCTTTGACAAAAATCAAAACTAAGTGCGTTTATAAAAAAATTCAGTAGGATCCCGGAAAGAAGCCTAAAAAAAACTATTAAGAATCTTGAGACCTGTTTTTGTAAGGATGCTGGCCGTGTGAATGGAGTATAATCTACCCCGCTCACACGCCCAGCATAAAGGTGCCTTTAACATAGGTCCCTTTGCCATCGGCGAATCAGCCAGCGCTCTTGGGTTGCTAGCAAATGCCACGCGTGGAGGACCGCAAATCGATTCGCCGCCGACCATAGAGGTCCCTTAGCTAAAGGGACGGCCGCGTCATACACCTTTGACGGAAATAAAACATATTATTATTATTCTATTATTATAATTGGGTACCAGGGGTAGACAGAAGCAGCGGCCCAGCCAGCGAAGGAGACGGAGCCACCAGCTTCCGACGACATTCATCCCGAGGAAAAAAACAGTGACCAAGTAACTGTAACTGTAACGCGTTACTTTTATTTTTAAAGGGACCATGAAACGATTCTGAAATCGAATTTCATCCACCGATCGTCGTAAAGGTGTGAAAAGAAACACAAAAACACAAAAATAGGGAGCCAAAAAAATTATTCGCTATAGAACTTTTAAAAGAAAACTGGACTCTTTCGCGCCTTTTTTCCTTCGAAAGCTCTCTGCCTTTTCACTGCGATGCATCCGCGGAATCGCAGCGCGTCAGCCGAATCCCCGTCGCCAGCACCGCGATCGTAAACAATAAATAGCCGGCGAATATCTTCGCCGGCTATTAGTCGATCCAATCTTCGACGTCTTGGTGAAGTTCACCGTGGAACGGAGCAGCCGTCCGTGATGCGACGGACATGTAGATGACGGCAGAAGCGGCCGGGGTCTGCGACTGCTGGTCGTTCATTGTCGGCCTCGTTGGCTGCTTGGTCCTGGGAGGCAGAAGTCCGTGTTCCGGGTGTAGACCTTGGATGCGCCGACTCGATCCGGTCTCGATCTGGTCTTCGTTGGGTCCTCGGGAGCTTGGGTCCGGACTTGTACTGCGGGAACTCGGAGGGCTGCGCCGCACGGACATGCGGTACCCGCATCTCCACCAAAATGTCACGAATGACAAGTGATGAGGCGGCGAATGACTGAGTAAACTGAACGTTTAATGGGGCGAACTTGTGCCCAAAAATACAAGGAAAAAGAATGATAACAGAGCGTCGCAGGCGTCGAAGGCGGCGAAGCAGCAGGATCGAACGCTGAGGCAAAACTGAACTTGGCTCGCCACGTGAAGCCCCTTATGTACTATCGCGGACAATATGAGCTGAAACAGCGCTCCGGCCTGTTCACAGTACTCCTGCAGCCGCCTGTCGCATCGCTCCATAAACACGGCGCACCCTGAGACCGAGATAAATTCTCACTTGCGCTCACTGCGCCGCTGCGCTCTTCCTGCCACCTGCTAGCGAAAATATTCGTCGACGGAACCACCATCACGGTGCGTGTGCCGTGTACTCAATATTCCCGTCTTCAGCTAACATGCATTTCTGTCTGTCTCAAGAAAGCCCCGAAGTGGAAAATGCGTTGTCACGCTCGTATCTCCTCGCGGAGCGCCTGCCTGACGAAGCTGCCTTGGCCCCCGAAAGGAGCCGATTTGAATATCATCGAACACGTTGGGAGGCGCATCAGCAGCTATATCACGGCGTCCCCTCGCCGCGCCGTTGCACAGAAATGGACCTTTTCCGAAGCGTTCTGCGCACGCGAGCGCCCGATGCCAAGCGGTGGAAGTGTGCACGAAAATCGAGGAAATTCGGAAGAGGCTGTGGATCAGCGAGTAGAAAACGTAATTGCAGCATACATATAATTGTGTTACGCAAAAAAGAAAGCGGACGGAAAGAATAACGACGTTTAAGTGGACGCCACGGATGCCCCACTTGGACGGCGCGTTGGGCACACCCTGCTGCTCAGAGAATGAAGAAACTGGTAGCGTAGCTCCCATTATCGACTGGTAGCGCAGGTAGGTCTCTTCCTCGATTTTAGTTCGTGCAGCCACCGCCTGGTGCCGTCGGTATGTGAAAAAGGTCCATTGTGGAAAGCAATGAGAGGTGAATGGGAGGTGGCTTCGGGCCAAGCCAGCCTTCGTGGCCGCGCTCTATAATTTCTTACCATACAGGATGAGAGCCGTGATCGCGGGCCAGGGAAGAATAACGCGGTATTTTTTGTAAGTTTTACTGCGCCTCAGGACCCCTGAACCGGACTTATGCCGATTGGAACAAAGCAAAGCTTGATGCTACGGTTGCGACACACTGTTTGGCGCCGTTAACCAGCGCGTAGTATTGCGTGGTGCCTCCTTGATCTTAATCTTCTTGTATAGTGCAGTTGCACTTCCACGCCGACTATTATATATCATATATAGTGGAACCTGAGACTAGGGTATACAGGAAAACTTCGAGGACTCGTCCTCGAAGTTTTCCTTGTATGACCTCAGTCTCAGGTTCCACTATGTATGATCTACACCAACTCGCCTGCACTTTGACCATCTTTTTATTATATATGATCTTTTGTGTCCCACTTTATAAGACTATAAATTTGTAAATAAAACACTGGTGTCTTGTTAGCAACTTGTTTTGTTTGAAAGAAATACGTGGGCCCAGTAATAAAGAAATGATATTTCGGACCTTATTATACCAATCAAGGTTACAAAACCTCCTCAGTAACATGTATGGTTACCGTCCTTTTAAACAGATGCGATCAAGGAAAAAGGAAGAAAAAGGTAAGTACCTTGGAGCTGGACTAAATCCAGTACACAGATTTTGGCTTAACATTTACGATGTTCTACTTTGTGCATGCCCTTAATTAAATAAAAACAACCTTCAACGTATTTCGATGTGATTTTCAAAAGTGATTATGCAACTGCAATTTAAGATACTGAAAAAATTTTCTTCACCAGTCAGCGTTTTGTCTACGTGATTCTACGCGATTGAGTAAAGTAAATCAATTCCAAAAGAGGGACGAAAGATAAAGTTGGAGAGAAAGAAATAGTCGATATTTCAATAATTTTTTGTGTAGAAGTTAATAAACACAGACGAAAACGGATGCCTGTTCGGCATTGACTGAACGTTAAAGGTTTAATGTAAAAGTTATCTGGCAAAGTAAAAGGTCATTTCATAGTCCCTTTAAGTATACTGTAACTTAGACACATTTTGACAAACTATTTGTAACTGTACCTAATTACTTTTTAAAAGTTAATTACCCAAGGTTGCTCGAACCGCTTCCCCTCGCCAAAGGACTCTCCCACCGCGGGCTGCACGTGACCACCCTTCCCAACCCACCTATGCTTCGCCCCCGGCTCGCCATCGTTGTCATCAGACGGGCTTTGGTTTCGAGTGTAACGAACTGTGAGCAAAGGCAGAAAGCTCGCTCTCGAGGTGGAGAAACTCACTCGGTTTTTAACACCTCACCGATCATGCGTTAAGAAACCGAGGGAGAGGAGGAGACAAGAGCGCGCGGGGACGTCAGAACGCCGAGCTCCGGTTGGAAGGATTAGAGGGTAGACCCGAAGCCAGCTGAGTTTGCCTCCACTGCACTCGTCGAAGGCGTTCCAATGCGAGAGCCAAACGCCTGACGCCGGTGTTCCGCGTTCTAAAGCGTTCGATGAGTGCAGTGGAGGCAAAGTTGCCCTTGGCTCCACTGACATAGCCTCCTCTATACTCACAAAGCCTGACAGTTCGACGATGGAACCATAGAGTGCCCGGTTGCAGATTTGGAGCGCGAGTGTCTCGTAGCACAGAGCATCAAAGAGCCATTTCTCGGGGAACCTGGACGTCAGAGCGCAGCTTTTGCAGCTGCGAGGACCCGAAACACACTTGTTCGCTCGGGAGAAGTGTGTTTCGGCGTCTCGCCGCAGTGGGGCGCCAGTCACGTCGCTCTCCTCTCATCCGTTGTCTGCCGCTCCACCTTTTCCATTTCGGCGGCCGCTTCTCGAGGCGATCTGCCAGGCTTTGTCAGTATATAGGTGGCTATGCCACTGCACTCGTTGAACGCTTTCAAATCCCTAAGCCAAACGCCGGACGCCGGCGTTCTGCGTTCTAACGCGTTCAACGGGTGCAGTGGAGATAAGCAGCTACCTTTAGGTCTACCCACTAACCGTTCCAACCAGAGCTCGGTGTTCTGGCATTCCCGCACGCTATCGTCCCCTCCTCTCCCTCAGTTTCTCGGTGCACAGTCTCGAGAAACTGCGTGCCTGCAGAAGTGTTACTAATGCATGCAGTAGTCTTTTACTTTGTTTATTAAGGCTCCGTTCACACTCTTACAACGAGTGGATACACTGGCGCCATCTATTGGGTACGCAGTGTAAATTTGGCGCGTGCGGAATATTTTCTATTTCTCTCGAGCATTATCCTTTCTTTCTTGGCTCGAAAAACTTTTGTCAACGTTATAAACGAGCGTTTCTTACAGGTATTACGCACATTTGACTTCGGAAATCCCGCAAAACCTTCGCTGTTGTGAAATGCTAGTTCCAAGGTCACCGCACTGATGGCGCCAGCGTGCCAGTGTGTTCTCTCGTCCTAAGAAATTTTAAAAGGTTTTAACAAGTCTCGGTCTCTCTCGGTCGTACTCGGTTGCAAGAGTGTGAACGGGCCTTTACGTTTGACTTCTTTAGCTTCGGACAATGTCAGAAGCTTGTTCAGTTTATCGTAAGAAGCTTCCAACAAAGATTTTGACAACGAACACGGGGGAAATAGACAGGAGACAATACTTGCAAAATTGATCTGAGATACAAACACAACGATGCTGTATAGAGACCCCAAGAGGAATAGAGCAGCTCCTCAATCAAAAACGGTCGCGAGACAATTGTGGTATTTATTGGAGTTTTTAAAACTGTATAAAATGGCAATAAATGTAAACAACATAAACATGATGGTAATCTTTCAGACTGGGGCAGAACGGAAAACAGAAACAACATGCAATTAACGCGCACAAGCTGAAAGGAAACCCCTAAAATATTTTTTGTGTGTGCGAAGCGCAATAGAATATTTTGTCAAAACAACACCCGTTATGTTTTTCTTTTTCTTTTTTATTAGAATATTACCGTGGAGGAACTTGCCTTCTGAGAAGCCGGAAGCCACGTGGGATATGTGACTCCGTGCTGCGTCACGCTCAAGATTTATTTTATGTATTTAAAATCAGCTCGTTCGAAGTGGTCAAGAAAACGAGGCTTAATTATTTTCCTTTTTTTTAAATAAATAACGGGTTGGACGCTATAAAATATTCTGAGCTCTGTGCCATCCTTACAACTAACCGAGGGAAGCCAACCTTAATGAGCGGACTCTCGACGGTCAATGTTTGCGCAAAACAAAAGCACCGGTTTGTTTTGCTGCAAACTCGGGACTATTGTTCTCTTGATGGTTGCGTCGTAGGTCGTGTTTTGGTTAACAATCTATGCATACGTAAGTAAGTAAGGTTGATAAGTGGTGCTAGCTGTTAATCCATGCCAGCGAATTCACTGCAAAAGACGGGGACGAGCGCCGTGATTGTGACGCTTTCTTGACCACGTCTTTTACGCTGAATTTACTGTCGTGCATAAGTGTCTTACATGACGAGCTACAACTTTTTTTTTTTTGTTAGCGAGAGATAAATGAGAGCAGATTCATCGTTCCTTCGCAGTGTTATCAAATCAACTGCACTCAGACTGGAAAGCTTTCCACATGGTGCCACCAAGTCTGGAAGACTCTCCGCAGCCACACTTATCGGAAAAAGAGCCGCGTAAGTACCTGGAATTTCTCTTCACAGTTCCAATCGATTATTCTTCCCTCGGCACAAAGGAAACGATGCCCAGATCTCCTCTCCGATGATTTACCGAGTAGTACAAATGTATCCACCCTTTATAAGGCATTTACTGACTTTGCTTTGAGCTTTTCTTTATACCAGCACGTTACATTTCGCACGCGCTTAGACTCTGAAAGAGACAGCAGGCTGGACCTGATCTCTATACTTCGTTTCAGCATGGGTCCAGACGCAGCCGATGCTACAAGCACGAGCGTGTGGCCCTGAACAGTGCTTGCATTGCACGAGCGTGCGTGCTTGGCAGGGAACGAAGTATAGCAATGAACGTTTCATTATGTCAACTATTCCCGCTCTTCTTGGTATCGGCGATCTCATCTCGAGGTAGTTCTTGGGAAAATAAAATGCACAAAGGAAATAACCATATCAAAAACGTAGAGACAAAATGTATTTCTACGATCAAGGTAACTTCTCGGCGGTGGCAGACGAACGTTTTGATTATTTCTCTTATTTCAAAAAATCCAGTTATTACTTTGATGTGAAAACACTATGGGATATGTTCAAAAATAAATTGGAAGCTCGAATGGATATTCATATTCCTTGAAAAATTAAAACCGGCAGAAAACGAAATGACAAGTCATGGATGAATAGGGAATCTCGAAAAATCATTGTGATGAAAAAGCGTGTCTACGCCAAATATAGATAAAATGAAGAACAAAGCATCCTGGTCCGCCTAAAGTAACTAACAGCGCTTTTCAAAAGTAAAGCATCACACCCTCAGGATAAGTTGCTTGCTTTTCTTGATGTCAAGTTAAAACGTAACCCGAAGGAAGTTTGGAGATGCGTGAGCAGCTCGAACAAAGAGGGGACAGGTATTTCATTCAGGACGTTTAGTAGATAATGAAGCTAAGAAAGCAAGTCTCTTCAATAGCAATTTTGAATCCGTATTTTCGCCACCTATAGTAGGTGGCCTTCCTCATAACCCCGCACGTCTAAACGACAGTATGTTGGATATTGAACTTTGTCAAGATGGGATTCTTAATTTGCTAATTCAAATTAATGCACACAAGGCTACTGGGCCTGATGGCAAACCTTGCCGCATATTAAAAAACTGTTCCAACATTTTTTTTGTTTGTTCTATTTGAGAGTTTGTTGTCCTGTGGAAAACTGCCTAATGAATAGAAAACAACGCATGATATTCCTGCTCATAAAAGTGTAAAAAAATATATAGGGCAGAAAACTACAGGCCAATATCTCTTCTTTTTAGTGCTCGAAGGTTTTGGAACATAATCTGCAGTCACCTGATAAAGCATCTCGACAGAAACATCTTGTGTATTCCTTATCAGCATATGCCTTTCGAAATGGTTTATCGTGCGGTACTCAGTTGGTGTACTTCTATCACAATATTTCTACTTCTTTCGATAAAGGAGTAAAGCAGACTGCGTTTTCTTAGACTTCAGAAAGAATTTTATTCGGTCCCTCATAAACTGCTTCTACACAAAATAAATTTTGTAAACATCCCTGAAAATATTATCACTTGGCTTACTGACTACCTGACAAATAGAAAACAGCCTGTTTTAGTTAATAGAAAAACATCGTCGCACTTAGAAGTAACATCAGGTGTCCTGCAGAGAACGGTGCTAGGTTCGCTTTTATTTTTAATTTATATAAATTACATTTCGACAGAAATTAGGTCAAGTATTCGCCTTTATGCGGATGATTTTGTTTTATACAGCAGCATAAAGACAGATTTAAACTGTCTGGTGTTGCAGGGAACTACTGATCGTTTATTGAGATGGTGCGAAATACAGAAAGCGAAATTAAATATTCCGAAATGCAATCAGGCAACATTCACCCGAAAGCGACAATCAGTTTCCTTTACTTATACGATTGACGTCGTCCTAGTACAAAAGGTAGAGAAGGTAGAATATTTGGGCATTATTTTTTACAAAATTTATATTGGAGCGCGCATGTAAATTTCATAACGGTGAAAGTCAACAGCGCGGTAAATTTTTTGAGGACAAATTTTCGAGACTGCATTTTCACTGTAAAAAGCACCCTGTTTTTGTTTCTAATGTGGGGCCTATTCTAAAATACGCCTGCGTGCGCTGGGACCTTAAAGGGCAACTGAAAAGAAGAAAATGTTTTTTTTTAAACGGTCTAATTGGGATAAGCGTGACAAAAAATAAATGTTACGCGAAAAACAATTTTAGAGCAATATTGACGGCGATAGATTTATTTGAAATTCTGCGCCCGAAGTCCATGACGTCATGGGTCATTCCGGAATGACCATCTCGATCGTGAAGGCGAAGCCGATCCACCTCTCCTCCACGCGCCCGAAAATGCCGAGAGAGAAAACAAGTGGAAAGGAGGTAACTGCCAACTAAATCGCGTCTCGCGCCAACAATATTGCTCTAAAATTTCGCGTAAAATGATTTCTTTGACACGCGTGTCCCAACTAGACTGCAATAAGGTGGAGAACTGGGCCAGTTGGTTGACGTTATACATGATGGGGAAAACAGCTCAGAAAACACGGACTACGAAGAGGAACAAACACGACAGGACAATGCTGACTGTTAAAAAAACGTGTTTTTTTCTTCTCAGGGGCTTTTTAAAGAAAGCTCCTTATAACAAAAAATGAGCAAATTTAAAGCAAAGCAGATAGGCTCCTTACAAAAAAATCACAATTACAAGCAAAGCGTTAGAACCCCTAAACGTAAATTAGACTGGGAACCATAAAACTCTAGAAGACGCAGTCTTCGCCTAACATTTTTACATATAACATACTATGATCAAACACGACTGGATAAACCTAAATTCATCGAACCACCGCCCTTTGTATCACGCAGAGTAGACCAATCTAAGAAATTTAGGGAGTTTGTAGCAAGGACCAATCTACTCAAATTAAAATTTTTTCCCAATACTATTAAACAATGAAACGAATTGCATGACAGTATTCTGATTCAATCTACTGTCTTTTGTTAGATAAACTATCACGTGAGAGTTGGGTGGAACAAAAGCAAATTTTCTTTTTCTTCATGTGTGGTTTCAGAGTGCTTGGTTTGAAACACTGTGTTTGGGTCTGCTCTGTTTTTCAGGATCCATGTAAATGTGGTGATTGATAAAATCGGCATTAAGTACAAGTAATTTTTTTAATTTTTTGTAATATGTATTTTGTAGACTTTTGCCTGTACCAAAATGTATTTTTCTTGTTGGTTTTATTTTAATACCAATGTGGATTCCATTTGTTGAAGTGTTAAAATTTTGTAGCACAATTTTGATGTGCGAACTTACTTTCTTCCGTGTGATTTTGATCGAGTGCATTTCTCGTACAAATGAGCCCTCACAGCATCCACCCCTTCTCTCCCCACAGGGCGCACATGTGAAAGCAGGTGTTTGGTGAGTGGCGTCACCACGGACCCGGAGCCATGCGGGTTCGCCCGCTAAAACCTGTTAAAACGGAGGTTCGGGCAAGTTGGTTGTTCATGACTGACAAGGAAACAGCGCACCCTCAAAACAAGCACTCTAAAGTTTCCATGCACACAAAAGAAAGAGCCACTTACTTACACGGCGCCCGCCCACCCACGTCTGGTTGTGCGTGGCTTTCCCGTGTCCTGGGAAAAGGGCACCTTGGTGGTTGAGCCGAGCCCGGGGTAGGTTTGGACCCTTTGGGGCCCCCGGGGTGAGGACCACTACCTGCTTCTCGCAAATGGGTGTCCTGGCTTGGCCTGACCAGGATGATTCAGTCAGTCGCCTTCCTTCTCCTCTCCTATCTTTAACTTCCTTCTTCATCTCCTCTTCTTTCCTATTTCACCTTTTTTGGCGGCAAGGGCTAACCTTGGGTGGCAACAGGACACTCTCTTGATCCACACTTGGTTATAGCATCCTGGTAGCACTGGTAGAGTAACATACTCACACAAGCCAGACCTGTTATGAGATATTACCTATTCCTTTGTTGGACTGTGTAGTGGGTGGTGCGCTACAGCAGTCGAAGTTTCTGCCCTTCATATGGGTTCCAAACAAGAAACATTCCTCAATCGGCCCCCAAAAAGGGTCCGCACCGAAGCTTAAGACTCAATCAGTACGTCATCTACCCTTGCTAGGTTCCCAAAGTTTTTGGTCCTTCACTCTGAAAGTGACAAACATCTCTCGAAACTTTCTCCTTTCCTTATCGCAAAAGCCCTCGAAGGTGTTTTCGGCAAGGAATTCAAAGCCAAGAAAATGTCATTTGGATACCTACTTGTAGAAATCGAATCGACCCAGCAGAGTGCTACACTCCTTGCTCTGATTGAATTCTGTATCCGATTATAAAGTCACAGTCATACCTCATCGCACCTTGAACTCCATCCAAGGCGTTATCTCCGAGGATGATCTTCTTGAGACCTCTGACAGTGAAATAGTTGAGGGCCTTTCTGACCAAGGAGTTATTGTTTCGAGGCGCATCTCCTTGCGTCGTGATGGACACAGGCCCTAAAGCTAAGTACATAGTTTTAACTTTCCAATCCACCACACTTCCCGACGCGATGAAGGCTGGGTACCTGTACAGCAGGATTCGTCCCTATGTGCCTAACCCCCGGAGGTGGTTACAGTACCAGGGGTTTAGCCACAGCTCTCAGAACTGCCGTGATAAGGCCACTTGTGCCAAGTGTGATAAAAATGACCATTCTGGTGACTCTTGCTCCAATGAAGACCATTGTGTGAAATGTAGTGATTCACACCCCACGAATTCCCAATCTTGCAAGACGTGAAAAAAAAAAAGAGGCACTTACCTTGAAGGTTAAAGAACACATCTCCTATTCCAGAGGCGCGCCGTCGTTTCGCGTTCTTGCGCAAGTGTGGCTATGCAAAGGTGGTGCAGCGGGGACCTGCGCCACTGAAGGTTGCAGTGGCAGCCCAGACGTCCTTTCTAGACTATGGGAAGCCGTGGCAGTCCCCACGCCCCGGCTGAAGATTCAGCTTTCAGGGTGTGCAATCTCAGCTCGTCTGTCTACTGACCCTCCCAGCCAGAGCGCAACCACTCCCGCTCCTGCAGGACAACAGCCTCTGCCTTCGTATGAAGAGAGTACACAGGCTGCTTCTCAAGCTCAGGACTGGCCGGCGGCTACGGCAGCCGTCCCTCCTCCGCGATCTCCTTCCAGGGTGAAGGGTAGACACTCTCGCCCACAGTCCATGAATAGAGCATCATCGAATGAGCGGCATGGCTCTCGTGTTGCACCTGCAGCGCGTAAGAAGCAGCAACGGGTGAACTTGGGTGATGCCCCACCCAGCACCTCCTCCACGCCTTTAGCTGGGGCCGGTCATGGACGGGGCATGGCGCCCCGTTCCCCGAACCTGCGTCTGACCAAGACGACATGGAGTGGCAGACTCTTAATTGCAAACAGAAGAACAAGAAACCTGCAATCCCCCCAAAGGGACGTTGTTGATCAATTGTTGCCATGAGCGGCGGATTTGTGGCTTTTTTATGTATTTTCTTTTAGTTTTACAGGCTTAGCAACATTTTAATTTTCTTTTTCTTTTAGAGGAATGTCTAGGTTTCACTTTAGGCAGTGAAACTGCCGCTGTATTTTACGTAATATTAACGATATCAATTTTTATGGACGATGTACGTGCTATTGCTTTCTCTTTACAAGAGACGCACCTCAATGATCATCATAAGTCAGTGTTGCGCCGCCATCACGTTTTCAGAAAAGGTCGCCATGCATCAAATTTATCTGGTGGGGTAGCTGTTGTCGTCCAGAATGGCGTTGCCTGCACTCAGGTTCCTCTTGCTACGCCTCTTGAGGCTGTGGTTGTAAGTCTTCTTTTGGACCGCCTTACTACCGTTGTTTAGGTTTATATTCCCCCAAACACTCCATTGCATCTTCGCAATCTTCAACGACTGGTTACACAGCTTCCTCGCCCATTTTTACTTTTAGGAGATTTTAATGCTCACCACCCCTTGCGGGGTAGCGCCCGTCAGGACTCACGTGGTGGGGTAATTGAGCGGTCTTTATTATCATCTAGGCTATGCCTTATGAATACGAGAAAGCCAGCCTTCCAACGAGTTGCGCAGCTCGAAACTCATTTACATCTATTGACCTTTCGATTCCATCCCCCTTAGTGCTTTCTTTATTTACTTGGAAAGTTTTAAGCAATTCTTTTGGGAGCGCCCACTTTCCAGTCGTTGTGGAGACTCAGTTTTCGATCCCAAGCCTCGTGAAACGCAGTCCTCGTTGGAAACTGAAAAATGCAGACTGGCATATTTTTAGCCTAAACTCGGAGCTCAAACCTTGCATGTTCTTGCCATTAACAGATGATAAAGCCACCACATACATTACAGGTCAGATCATAAATGCTGCCTTTCGCTACACCCCTCATATTTCTTGTAACATTGCCAAAAAAATGCAATCCATGGTGGAAGAATGAACATTCCCCCGCCAAGAAAAAACAGGATAAGGTTTGGGCTATATTTGGGAGATATCCGGCATCTGTGAATTTTATAGAGTTTTTGAGAAATAGGGCTCACGCTCGTTCAACCAGAAAGCATGCTCTAAAAAAAGGTGTAGCTTTTACACGCCTTGTCACATATTTGACACCCCAAAACATCGATTCGAGCGTACAGCGCAATAACGTCGAACTGACGGCACCAACTTTTACGAGAGGCTTGATGCCGGTAGGATATAACATCTTAAACAGCTAAAGTACTCATCAAAGACAACAAAAAAAATCACTGAGGTTTTGCAGTAGGGCCAAGAAAACCCCGATTACTTTTTTTTTGTGCAATGAGTCATACGTACATAAGATGTTTTAATAAGTTGTACAACTCGGCTATCAAGCCGCTCATGAAAGTTTGTACCTTCGGTTCAGCCTCGGTGCGCTGTACGTCGAACTGAAGTTTTGGGGTGTCAAATATGTGACAAGGAGTGTAAAAGCTACACCTTTTTGTTTTAGGGGCAAAGAGGAGGTATTGAAAAGGTTATCTCACCTTTACCAGCAACTACGTCTCAGCAAAGGAAGCGCGGGAACGACTTCGCGAAGTCGAAGGCAAATACAGAGCCTCTCTTATCCTCAGTGGACTAGTTGTGTGACCAGGCTAATGTGTTGAGCGAACATGTTTGCAGCCATTTCTAACTCCTCCCATTACTCTTTGGCGTTTTTGAAGTTTAAGAGGTACGCGGAAGGAACTAAAGTCAGCTTGGCAGGAGGAACCTCTGCACCCTACGATCAACCGTATGCAATGGTCTAGCTCCAAATGTCTCTTGACACCCGGAAGCACTTGTCCCCAGGACCTGACCGAGTACATTATAAGATGATCCGGCACTTGTCGAAGGAATCACTGCGCTGCACTTCTCACTTACTTCAATGGTATGTGAAAAGATTCATACTTCCGAAGGGAAGGGGCAGAGGTTATTCCGCTGCTGAAGCCTGGAAAGATCCTTCCTTTCCTTCCAGTTACAGGCCAATAGCATTGACGAGTTGCTTGGGGGAAAACTTTTTGAATAGTTAGTTTAATAAACGGCTTGTGTATTTCCTTGAACATAATATTTTGGATAAAAATCAGTGCGGCTGTTGACCTGGACGCTCCATGACCGACCATTTAGTTCGGTTGGAGACAACTGTACGCGAGGCATTTGTGAATAAGCAACATTGTGTATCAGCCTTTTTAACTTGTAAAAGGCTTGTAATATCAGTTGGAAACAGAATCCTGCGCGACCTTTTTTATGTATAGAGTACTAAGCAGATAGCTTCATTACATAAAGAACTTCCCGTGTTAACGTACTTTCCGTGTCCGGCTAGGCACAACATTATCTGATTCGTTTGTTCAGGAGGACGGTGTTTACTAGGGCGGAGTCCTGAGCGTCACTCTCTTTGCCGTAGAAAGATAATTCTCTCTGTCAGGTCATACATTCTTCCGTATCGTACTCCCTACATGTGGGTGATATTAAAATTTCTGTGGCATCGTGTAACATGTCTAGCTGTGAAAGGCAGCTACAGCTAACCATAAATGAAATGACTAAATGGACGAATGAAAATGGTTTTAAGTTCTCTTCAGAAAAAAACAATGTGTTCTCCTTTTCTTTGTAGCGCAAGGTTTGGTTAGATCCGATTATCATTTTAAATATAAATAACATTGCGGTTAGACTAGAGCATAAGTTCCTGGGTGTGATTTTCGACCGCAAACTTAGCTTTGATCTCACCTCAAGTGGCTGAAGCAAAAGTGTATGAAGACGATGAACACCCTTAAAGTTCTTTCTCAGAAGTCTTGAGGCTCCGATAAGAGGTGTCTGCTTCGTCTCTACTCTTCTTTCGTACTCTTCAAAGTTCTTTCTCAGAAATCTTGAAGCTCCGATAAGAAGTGTCTCTATCTCCTCTACTCTTCTCTCGCACTGTCACGTCTTGATTATGGGGCTATTCTGTATGCATCTGCTCGGCCGTCTGCCTTGAAGATGCTTGATCCTGTGCATCACCTTGGGTTGCGTCTAGCACGCGGTGCTTTTCGAACATCTATCCTAAGCTTGTATGTTGACTCTATCGAAATGTCACTCGAGAAAAGACGGCAGCTCCTAAGTCTAGTTTTTGTTTACAAAGTTCTATCGGATTATAGTCTTCCAGACCACAGTTATATTTGAGAGTCTAGACTTTGTCGTACCTTCGACCATAAGCCAACTGCTCCTCGACCTTCGAGTCTTCGTTTTGTGAACCTTCGTCTTTCCCTTGGACTGCCTAGTGAAAATGTCTACCTCCTAGAAATTGCATGTCATACTGCCCCACGATATCGCCTATAGCTCAGATAAGGATTTCACAAAATTTAATAAACATAACGTCTCCCCATTCGTTTTACAACAAAAATTTCCGGCACTGCAAGAAACGTACAAGAATTATCACCAATTTAAACACTGATGGGGCCAAGTTCTCAATGTATGTAGGCTCTGTTGTTCATTCGAATTATTTTACACATGTGACACGGCTAAATAGTGTTGCCAGAATTTTTAGTGCCGAGCTATATAACGTGCTGTCAGCACGTGACTATATTATCCGGAGCAAAGTGACGAGAGCTGCTCTTTTTGTAGAGCCTCGGAGCGTTATTACTGCAGCGTGTTCACTTAATCCAACCAAAAACAAGTTAACCCAACTTGTACGTGCTAAAGTTCAACTGGGTCTCGGGGTGGGAAGAATATTAAGTTTTGTTGGATCCGGAGACATGTGGGCGTTTTAGGCCACGAGGCCGCAGATAGACTTGCCGCCTCCTCGCGTAACCTTATGCCATCACACGCCCGTATACCGTACCGAAAGCTTACAATGCCCATACGGCTTGCACTTTTAAAACTGCGGCAGTCAGAGTGGGATTTTGCCGATAACAACAGGGCGGCTTCATAACATTAAGCCAGGCCTCGGTACCTGGGAAACTTCCTATGACCGGGACCGTGTCCGTGGGGTTCTTCTGTGCCGCTTGAGAATTGGCCATATCTTCCTCACCCATCGATACCTGTTTGTTGGTGAGGAACCACCGGTGTGCGACCACTGTGGAGACAATTTGTTGTACATATTTTTTTTGCCCTGGTCTTCTACAGCAATACAAGTCCTTTTTTCCTGAGCTGTTCAAGTAGTGTATCCCTTTCAATCTTACCCTGTTCCTAGGGGAGCAGCCTTTAATATCAAATACTTTCTCGGCGCAATATGGCCATAGTCGCTCTTGCGCCATTAAACCCCAATCATCACCAACTCTAATATCTAGTGACCGTCTCTTAGGTTTTCTGCAAAATATAGGAATTTTACAGAAACTATAGCGGAAATTATCCCTTGGTGCACATTTTTTAGTTGATTTTAGTTTATCTAGTTTGGCGCAGTGTGGCCATCGGAGCTCTTGCGCCATAAAACCCGCAAACAAGAACACCCCCCCTCCCTGCAATAATGCCTCTTGGCGCTGCGGGGTAACATGCAAAAGAAATAAATCAACATCCTTATAGTGTTGAAGAGAGTTGAGCTGAGCCAGTGTTGTACGGAACGGCGTTCCTGGAACGCGTTCCTTTTAGGAGGAACGGAGGAACGCTGACGTTCGATCTTGCGTCGGTGGAACTTGTACTGGAACTCGTTACATTTTTACGAAAAAAATAAAAAAACGCGTTCCTTTTTTGTTTTGTTTAGTGGTGTGCAGGTAAGGTTTATTTATATATTTTTTATGCTCGGCAACTCTAGGGACTTCTGCATTCTGTATCTACGTTAATGGTTTGTTATTTTACATTTATGTTACGTATCGTTTTCGCCAGTTTTAGCTTTTCAAACGAAGCGCGTTTTTGACGTTGCTCTTGCGGAAGTGGTGTTGCCTGGACTGTGCAGACTTTCCTTTCACTTTTCAAGCGGCAGGTTCTTCTGGATAATTTCAGCTGTTACGGACTTATTTATTTACTACCAAATCTACTCAAATATGGGGAATCCGAAGCGTAGAAGAGAATATCCGTGCACCGGAAAGTTTGCACGAAATGACGAGATTAACATTTTGCTAAAATGAAGTGATTTTGCCTTTGTCAATGATTCAGAGGAAGTGTCGGATTGAAACTTGCTGATCCCGAGCGCTATTTAACTTTTTGAATAGTTAATTTCGCAGAAACCGGTACATTATTTTTTCTTTTTTGTGTGCGGTGCGTCATTTTGACCGGTGTTCAATAATAAATAGCCTGTATAAGTAGAGCAGTCATCCTGTAGCATCATTTCTTACTGTTCTTCCAGAGAGCTCATCTTCACAAGCTCGAGGAGTATGAAAACCTAATGAAAAGAAGAGGGGGGTGGGGGTCGGAAACGCCTCGGTGAGGAGACATCCTCGGCTAAAGAACCTCAAAAACAGCCGCACTTGTAGTTCTCCGGAAAGAAGCCTGTCTCTCAACAGAAGCTGGACCAAGTCGTCATGACGTTCGTTGTGGAGGGCCTGCACGCATTCTCCATTGTCGAAGAACATGCCTTTGAAGATCTTGTGGAATGTCTTGCACCAGGCAGAAAATCTCCCTCTCAGCGAATGTTGACCGTTCGCATTGACGCACGTTTTGAAGACATGATGCAGAATCTTTCGCTGGAATTGATCAGCGTGGATCACGTCGCTGTTTCTGCCGACCTTT
Organism: Ixodes ricinus; assembly: GCA_037355805.1. Classification (NCBI taxonomy): domain Eukaryota; kingdom Metazoa; phylum Arthropoda; class Arachnida; order Ixodida; family Ixodidae; genus Ixodes; species Ixodes ricinus. The sequence goes on along the minus strand of JAZHYW010028935.1, from coordinate 112,683 downwards.
GGTCAAGCTTTCATATGTGTGTTTTATTTCATAGTGTATTATTACTTTAGCGAGTGTATGACGTATATAATCTGTTGGCCTATTGATCTATTGTTATAGGAGCTTCGTAGGCGTTGTTGCCTTGTGGTTGAATCCATGCAATGTTGAGAGAAAAACAGCTACGCTCGCATTCCGGCGAGTAGTCTTTCGCGCGACGCACGACAAGCTGGTGGAGGTACTGTCTTCGGTGTTTGAAGAGTACAGCATCCAGGGCAAAGTAACCTTTGTGGTGTTGCGGACAATGGGTCGAACTTCGTAAAGACATTCAGGTAAATCTTTAAAAGCTGATCGCCTGATAATAGAAAGTTATGCTATTCCTTACTTTGTTTACATTGGTATTCGCATTTTAACTTCTTTTTCTGTTCTACATTTCACGGTCTTCGGCAAAAATGCCACCAACGAAACACAACGAAAGTGAGGCGCGACCATTAGAACTCACAAACATTCTTGACGCATCTGATGAATTTGACTGTGTACATCCTCCGCACGTTAGGTGCGCAGTGCACACATCGAACTTGGTGGCGACCGCAGATGCCGCTGCTGCTGAGTTTGACGCCCAGTACTCTCGTATTGAGAAATCCGTGTTTAAAAAGTGTGCAGCGTTGTGGAGCAAGCAGGGGCAATCGAACGTCGCAGCTGACTTAATCAAGAGCAATTGTTCAACGACCGAACACAAGATGGAACTCCCTCCACGACGCCAGGGAACATCTCCTCAAGCGGCACGAGAAAGGAAAGGACCTGGACCGGCTGCTCTGCAACCTTAAACTGCAGGTTTTCAATCGGCAAGCAGAGTACAAGCTTATAAAAGAATACTGCAATGTAAGTGACGCATCTTTCATTGATCACTGATTTCTGAGGAATGTGTGTGATAAGGGAAGCAAATCGCTGGTATTACAATTTGTTTTCATTTTGGTCATTTATTTTAAAATACACTTTAGTACCTCTGAAAATAGACGCTGAGGAACTTTACCTAGATATCAAGGCATCTGCATTAATTGCATCTTCTTCGACATCCATTTTGATCAAGGTCGTTGCGCAGATTAGAAACAAATGTAATGTCAGCGTTCGCGTAGGACTCTTGTTTAGCAAGTGAAACACCTATCGAACTCGGGTTTCCGTCCGAACGTGCCAGAAAGGTATAATCTGAGCCCCGCTCGCGACAGCGCTAGATGACGTAGAAACTCAGTGCACAAGCCTTGCTATTTAGGTGATGCTGCACAAACACCCTAAAAACTGTCTGTCTTTTTTGTGCCAGTCGTTTTTTTTGTTTGTTATGGGGGGGTGTGGAGTCACTAAACCCACAATAGTCATAAAGCATTGCGTTTCACAGACCGTGTTACTTTTATTTGTAAATATGTGCCTTATATGTCCTAGAAATTTGGAAATATTGAAAGTGTTAGCACTTCTGAAAACTCGATCGTCGACTTGCGGTTTTACGCCCGAAAAAGCCCTCTTCCGAGCCGAAAGTGTATTGTCTAGGTAGTTGGTCTCACTATACTGCATCTTTGCTAATGTTAGTATTTTATTAGTATTTTTTGTATATCTTCCTCAGTTGTGAAATTATACATTTTACCACTATTTATCACACAAAAGGTAATAAAGCCCCTCTACTGTGCGCTGGACGTCCTTCAGCGACAGGAGCAGATGTTCATAAATTATCTCCTTTCTACCCTCGCCATCCTTGAAGAACGGAGCACGTACGAGGCCATGAAAAGACTTGCATATTGCGGTACCCTCGCAGATATGGTTCTCGCCGGCACTGAGAAGAAGTAAGCAAGACCAAAATTTGCGTTTCAAAATGTTTGATGTCTAATTAATTGTCAGGAATTATAGGTTTGGACACCTGAAACGAAAAAGAGAATTGGTGATCTCCAGTGACTTAATTTTAAGGTTCAAGCTCTCGTGCATTGAAGATGGTTCCATGCGTGACTAAGCGTACAACTACTTCAAGACAGAGCTAGCTTCGGTGACCCCAGCAGCCGTGACAGATGTTGCTGTCTCCTCCACACCAGAAGACTTCTTCTCATTCGAACAAACCATTCAGCTCGAAGCAGAGGACGAATTGTCGCGGTACCTGCTGGTACCAGTCGATCAACCCTCTGTCGCAGATGAAGAGCTTCGAGAGATTGCACCGCCTTTTTCTCAAGTACAACACGGCAGTACCTTCAAGTGCTTCGGTGGAAAGATTGTTTAGCGTTGCCAACGAGAGAAAGAAATGGCTTTATTTAGATCAAATAAAAACCTTAGAGATGCTTCTCCGCTAAGCGGACAATAGCCAGCTGATCGACGTGAGCCACCGAGGTCAGCCACACCCGCCAGCGTGGAGGAGGGCTGGGGTAGTGGGTAGATCGGATGACTGTGGGGCAAGAACGGGAGGTGCTCAAAGTTCGCGTAGGGGCAGGGGCAATCGGGGCAGGAGGCACCTGATCTGAAATGATAGAGAAAACGTCGGGCGGGGGTAATGAGTGTGTTAAGTTGGATGGCTCTCAGTGTGTGTGTTTGTAGGGTAGTAAGCTGGGGGTTTGGCGTATACAGTGTCCGCATTGAGTGTCGGAGTTGTGCGCAGTGTTGTTTCAGGGTCTTCTTATAGAAATGTGTCTCGTCCGCCATGGGCGGGAAAGACCTTGGGATTACCGGCGCCTGGATAAGAGTCTCGCAGGCAAGTTGATGAGCCATCCCATTACCGGCAATCCACGTGTGGCCTGGCACTCACACCACCACGACCGACGCAGGGGCAAAGTTGTGAAGGGACGGAGGAGAGGTCAAATCCTCGGGAAGGCGGCACGCGCGAATCGCTTGAATCGCTTCCATGGAATCAGTGGAAATGCGGTAACCTTGGAGCAGGCGAAAGGGAGGTAAGTTCTTGAATCTACGCGAGATACAAGAACAGCTATTCACGCACAAAACAGCATGACCGTCAAAACAGCACAGTCAAAAGAGCACGCGTCAAAGCAGCACCGCGTCAAAACAGCACAGCGACAAAACAGAACGCGTCAAAACAGCGCGAGGCAAAACAACGCGCGGCAAAACAGCACGCAGGGAAAACAGCACGGAGTCAAAAGAGCGGAGTGACAGAGGAGTACGTGCCAAAACAGCACACCAACGAAACAGCACGCACGTAAACGTAGGCTTTCTTTTTTTTTGTTTCGCTGTAGGACACAATTATTAGCAGCACGCGGCTTATGAAGTACTTGCGGCTAGCGTTTTGAGCAGAACATGTGCATTGACGCTACATTTTATTATCTACCGTTATAGGAGTTCATATTATTACCTGCACCTTTATAGACGCTTTCAGGCAGCTGTGCATGGGCGCCGCCATAACTGACCTTCAGTTTTTGTTTCCTCTTATTACGTTTAGTTCACTTCATTATTGCCCCAGCAGGACAGGTTATTGCCACGTTGAGGTGCTACTCTGTCCTTCTCTCCAGCATTAGGCCCTTGTGGAGGCTCGTGAACGCCCACTTTAGTTACTCAGCATCTTGGTAAGACAAGAGAAGGTCGGCAATGGCGGCTCAATTTGGCGCGTGTTTAAAGCGTCTATATGTTATAACCTACTTCTAGGCCAACGCGCTGCTTACAAACGCACGAGGTGTAGGCACTGCGCGTGTGCAGGAACGCGTGAAGCATCTGCGCATGCGCCCTGCCAATAGCACCACAGCGGCGTGATGTCACGGCGGCGTGTGGGTGTACAGCTTTTCGTGCATCTTCAGTAATAGAAAACCTTCCCACCGCTAGCCAATTAAGCTAAATTTGCTGCCGTCTTTTAATGACGGATTGATTGTTAATCCGTTAACGTTTTATATCGATACAAATGCGGCACCCTATTTACCCAACGAGAGAATAAAGTTTAAAAAAAAATTATGAGCCCTTCCACTGTGTGGAGATGGATGACCAGCGAAGCTGTTTTAGCACACGACAGAGACCTGACACGGCATTTTGAACAAAGGTATAGGAACACATTTATTGTCTTGACCAGCGGTCATTGTGACGAAGGGTACGCACACACATGTCAAGGACTAACGCCGCCCCGAGGAGGCGGAGGAAACAAGACACACGCGACGGGACCGCCACTCGGCGGAAGGAAAGGAAACTAGGCACGCAAGAACTTGGAACGACGACAGAGGGAAGGCGGTGCGCTTCCCTCCTCCTCCCCGCTAATTTTTCCGCTAAATTTGGCGGGGAAATTTTTCCGATAAATGTGGCGGGAACATTTTCGCGATAAATTCGGCAGGAAAAATTTTCTGCTCAATTTGGCGGGGAAATGTTTCTTCTAAATATGGCGGGGAAATTTTCCCGCTAAATCTGGTGGGGAAACCTTTCCGCTAAATTTGGCCGGGAAATGTTTCCGCTAAGTTTGGCGGGAAAATGTTTCCGCTAAATTTGGGCGGGGGAATTTTTTCGCTAAATTTGGCGGGGAAATGTTTCTGCTCAATTTGGCGGGGAAATGTTTCTTCTAAAAATGGCGGGGAAATTTTCCCGCTAAATTTGGCGGGGAAAGATTTCCGCTAAATTTGGCCACGAAATGTTTCCGCTAAGTTTGGCGGGAAAATGTTTCCGCTAAATTTGGAAGGGGGGATTTTTTCGCTAAATATGGCGGGGAAATTTTTCCGTTCAATTTAGTGGGGAAATTGAGTTTTTGTTGACGCACACGAAAAATCCACGGAACCCTAGCTATAAGCAGCTTCGCTGTATGATGAGCCTTTTTTAGAGACTGCATGGTCACGATCGTGGCGCGCCCTCGCGGGAATCGCTCGAAACACTTTTGGGGGCTCCGGGACCGTTGCTCCGTCGTCCGCGCCAGCGCCCGCGTATCTCCCGTTCCGTGTGTTTACGTGTGTTCTCTCTCGTTCACTGTCTCGCCTTTCTGAACGTGTTTGTCTGTCATCTCTTGGCGTGCATATTTTCTTCGAAATGACTGAGGACGAGACTGGGGGACTAACGGAAACTACTTTCTACGATATGGACGCTGTCGAAGCCGCTGTCTGTAGCCTGTCTTGGTTTAGCGTCTGATTTACACGCGCTCTCATGGAAATGATAGGTGAGGTGAAGGTATGCGATACAGTCGCGATCGTTGACAGCGTTGTACCCGCGTTAGCGCCGACTTCCATATCATGAATAACGTAATCCGGCCGTGAGACGGTCAAGTTCGTATAAACGCTTAGCAGACGCGCCAGATTACACCCGGCATTGCCGACCTTCTCTTGTCTTACCGAGATACCAAGCCAGTGAACCGGGTTTTGACGAGCCTCCACAAAGGCCAATGTTGGGGAGAAGGACACAGTCGGATCTAAAATGGCAGTAACGTGTCCTGCTGTGGTAATGATGGAGCGAAGTGATCAAAGTAAGAGGAAACAAAAACTGAAGGTCGGTTATGGAGGCCCCCATACACAGCTGCTGCAAAGCGTCTATATGAAGCAAGAAAAAGTTATGGGACTGTGACAGTCCATCGGTTCAGCCTCGGCACCAAGGAAGACGAAAAAATACTTGTCGGAAGGAACTCGACGGCACGAGAATAAACAGAACGTTCACCAAAGTTTGCAGTCGATCGCACTATCTCTTCCGATGATCGTCCCTAAACACCTGCCATCCAGGGGAACGTTCTTCGTGGCCCGGGACTCCGCAATGGCTCGACATTTTCGGGCGAAAATACAGTCGGTGCATCTTCCACTTGCACGGCCTCCGCAACCACCTTGCTCGCCCCGCCGGCTCGGCCAGTCATTGTTCATTGACATTTCCACGCTGTTCACAAACGACACATCGCTAGCTGACCAGAGCATCCTCACCACTGCTGCATCAGGCACCTGCTCTTAGCTCGATTCCTCATCTTCGAGAAATGTTTCATCGGTCCCGCAGCCGGCCGGCATCTCGCCTCCAGTCCGAGGCTGTGCACTCCGAGCTGATTGAGCCGGATCCACAGCACGACCGGTCGATTTCGTTACCTTCGTGTGCTTTGAGATATTTGTCTCATCGTTCAGTCCTTGAGCGTCGGCGACACGAAAGGTACCAAAACGACATCTGTCTGTGGTGACATCTGCGGATTTTGATATTCCTCCGAAAAGACTTCTCGCTCTTGTCCCTCGGCTAGCGTCGAACCAGCGACCTTTCGTTCAGTAGTCCGACGCGGTACCCCTCCGCCACGGAGGAGTACGCACGGCGGTATCCGCGCTACGGGCGGTGGATCTCGCCACGGGCGCAGTAAATCATGTGTCTGTCTTTAATGCATCGGCGCTTGGGCTTTCGCCTTCAAGTCGTCTTAGGGACAACATAAGATACCTTTTGATTTTTGTAATTTTATTTTTCGTATCTTCCTTTTTTTAAATTTTACCTCCCTCTTTCCCTGGCACGACGTAGCATAATAATGAAAGACCCGATGACTGGAAACAGATAAAAAACGGACAAGCACACACACACCGGCGTGTGTGTACAGCTGCTCGAAATGCTAACGCATTTCTTCGAGGATCACATCAGATAGGCGGCAGCAGCGATTTCAGCCCATTTTTTTTTGGTTTTCAACGAAGTGGCAAACCAGCAACAGAAAGAATAAAACAAACTCGGGGCGAGGGACGACGTCCCTCGTCCCGAGTTTGTGAATGTTACCAACACGCTCTTCAGTTAATGTGGCAAACCAGCCTTTTCTTAGAGCGTAGCTCTTCGCCCGTTTCCGGCTTGAGCGGCGTAGCCGTCGCCGTCGGCGTAACCGCGTGTTGCATCATGGGAAACGTCCCTTAATGCAACGCCGGGGTCTCACTCGTGACCCGCGCGTTGCATTATCGGACGTTTCCCATAATGACGTCACACGTGACGTCACGAGTGACATCACGAGGGTCCCGCGCGTTGCATTATGGGAAACGTCCCTTAATGCAACGCCCGGATCTCACGCGTGACCCGCGCGTTGCATTATGCGACGTTTCCCATAATGACGTCAGACGTGTCACGAGTGACGTCACGAGGGCCCGCACGTTGCATCATGGGACGTTTCCCATAATGATGTCACGCGTGACGTCACGGTAACTCCTGAAGGTCACGACGAAGGTCACAACCTTCACTTCACGAGGCCTCCACGAGTGACGTCACAAGGGTCACGAGTGACGTCACGAGGCGGAGGCTGGGAGGGGAGCACGAGGGGGAGGAGGAGGGGAGGAGAATGAGAAAGGAAGGGAGGAGGGGGAGACGGAGAAGGAGGTGAGGAGGAGAGGGTACGAATGAGGAGGAGGGGCATATCCTTCCCTCAGGACCTTCCTCTCCTCCTCCTCAAGAGCTGCGCTCTAATTCGGCGTTACAGGGAGTTGTGAACGTCTTTTTTTTATTGAAATCATTAAAAAGACAGGGCAGTGAACCTAAGGATAGTGTACTGACTGGGTGGCGTGAGGAATCACAAGAAAGGATTTTAACACTCACACGACATCACACACAGAGTATACAAAATGCATTGTTTAGTTCAGCCTACTAGGCATGAGTACCTTGTCAAGGTTGCTGACAGGGATTGCAGGAGAGCAATGATGGCAGCAAAAGATGTATATTGTCGGGTGTCCACGTGCGAGGGGCCGGCGGTGTTCCCCACAGTCCCACCCATGGGAGCGCGCCATGATTCAGGCGGGCGACCTCCCGAGGAAGGCCGCCCGTCCTCCGTGTTGTGTATACATACACTGCACCCGTGCGACCCTATTCAGTCTCGGGCCAGCTGTTTCAGCCACACGCGCGTTCTATCGCCCGCTCAACAAACGATTGTATACTAGTCGCGAACGTCACCTCCTTATCGCTTTACATCGACTGTGTTGTATCACACATACCGTTTTCCGGTAGCTACTCGGTGGACGACCCTGCGGCTCCCTTTAGATAAAACACGCCAGTCCCCGGAGCGACACGGCGTGCGATATTTGGCTCCTGAGTGTGCAGGCCGGGTGCTAATCCCCGACCGCGGACGACGGACGATTGCCGCGCCAAGCTAATCACTATTCTTGCGTTTCGGTGTCGACGGCCTTCGCTTCTCCTCGCGGTGAGCATCAAAAACACACCCCGACTCCCGTAAAGACGCTGACAAAAACTGCACACGAAGACGTTCGCTGCAGCGTGCGATGCGGGCGGAATGTGAAGGGTTCGATAAGTCCTTTTATCGGATCCCTCTTGTCATAAGAAGGCTGTTGCAGGACTCGCGGCTTATTGAAGGCGTTATCACATGCAATATTCTATACGTAAGACAGTCTCACCGACGGGCACCATCCGAGCGAATGCGGAAAGGCTGGAGCCGGGATTTTCCTTCTTGCTTCGCGGAACAGAACTTTTCTTCGGTACGTACAAACCGTTCTAATGTTTTCCATGCGCCGCCTAGAGCACACAGTCTGTAAGGGGTCACCAGGAATTGAACTCTCCAGTACCACATTCCTGCGAGCTCACGAAATTGACGCTTCAATCCACTGAGCTACTATTCCCTGGACGCCATATTTTAGGGCGATGTTTAGAGCGCATGGCCAGAACGAGATCACATTAATAGGCTGCTAAGACCGGCCATCTTGATGGTGCGGAATGCCCGTTGCAGAAGAACTGTGAAAGCTCGCCGTCAGCACGCGCTCAGCAGTCGCGCGCACAACTATGGCCGCCAATGAATATTCCTTACAAACCTTTCCAAAAGAGAGCGTCTGGCCGGTGCCATTTTGAGTGTTCGTGCGTATGGCGCGTGCTTTGCTCGCTTTTCGAAGCAACGAACACGCACGTGCTGGACTGTGAGGATCGCTCACTGGACGGTGCCATTTTGTATACATAGAAAAGTCTCTAAGCGGGCAACAGACGCACCCTCGACCCGGTACATTTTTGGATAGCCCACAGATACAAGGTATGCAACCGCCAAGGGTATGGGCAAAAGGCTTAGAGACGAATGTCGAGCGTGGGTTTGTTCCGAATGATTATTTTCACCGTGTTACAATTTCCGAAAATCTACGGTTGTCCAGATATCACTACGTCGTCGATGGGTGCACAAAATATTTTAATAATCATATACACGAACTCAGTTCTTTTACGTCACGGCGCGGTGATGGCGCGTCCGGCGCACTTCCGGTCTGGGGCTGTGGGCGGAAGTCACCGTGCAGGACATGCATTCCTGTGTTGTTTTAAAAGAAACCAGACAAAAACCTGCCTTTTTGTCAAAACGCCGCGACTGAGGCGGTACCAAAAAAGTCGGGAAAGGTTTGAAGGCCGGTTTTTATGTGCTCGGTTCATACGAGAACGTGGAGATATGTGCCGTGAAAAAGGAAAACCAGACGCTGTCGGACCACGATTGCTTGGGCGGGAAGCACTTTGGGTTGAATTCACGGATACTTGTGGTCATCAAATTGATTTGTTTTACTCCAACATAAACGCGGGAAAACCGCCAAGTTATACGGACCACCTGCGTTCAGTGCGCGCGTCTTCAAGTTCAAACGGCCTCTTGATCGTTCGAACTGTTGTCTGCTTTTTTAAACGTTTCTGCTTGCCGTCTGCTCTTTTAAACGACAGCGGCCCATAAACCAACAAAACGTTGGCCCGGTAATTAAGATAAGAAGTAAGTGCACGCTTCAAAAGACTTCTAAGTTTGAAGGTTGGTTGGGGTAAGTAGGCTCGGTGTACAGAGTAGATACAAGGAGATGATGATTATTGTTAACAGTGGCCATCACCGACTTGTTATGCCAGATTCACTTGGTCCGATTATGCTTGCGATTTTCAGTATCAACGTCGACCATCTCAGCTATGGTTCACACTTTTGCAGCCTGAGCGATGTCACGACTGAAAATTGCGAGCGGAATCTCAGCACGCGAATCGGGCTTCAGCGTCCATTCTGCGGCGTCCACGTCGAATGAATCGCCGCATGTCACATTATTCACGCGAAGTTTTACGGTGTAACGTTCCTCGGTAATTTTGCTGAGGTCGCTCAAGTTGTCAGACATTGCCAGGAAGACGTAGAATCAACAATTCCAACGCGAAAAAGACCACGGGGACATCACACCGACGCCGACAACTTCGCATTTGAATGGTTTGTTTATGGGCGACGGCGAGCTTCTTGCCCACACTCCATCGCGCATGCGCGGCGCCGGTGGCGTCCGCTAGGGGCGCTCCGGTTTGTTTGTAAATATGATTGTGTCTATGAACAATCGCGGAAAGTGTGCGATAAGCACAAGAAGCTGCAGCGCAAGTGTGGCTGCAATGTTACTGAGCTTCACATGTGCCCCAAGGATTCCTATTTATCAAATCAAATCAAATAAAATCACACTAAAGCTTTATTTTCCAGAAAAACTGGAAGGAGGCCCAGACAAAAGGTTGTTGAGATAGCTTTACTGGGTCTGGGACCCTTATTACATTGCAGCAGCTTGGTAGTACAACACCCTACCAGCGTAACATTTGATGAAACAAAAAATAAATAAAAAATTAGAACTTTGTGAAATTTAGAACACTAAGTTAGGAAACAACGAAGATATAAGAGCGCAAGTCTCGTTTGCTAATCGTGTATATTGCCGCGGGCGCAGCTGACCAAGTAGGCAGCGCGCCCGTGGCCTAACGGTTATCGCGCTTGCCTTCTACGCAGAAGGCCAGGGTTCGATTCCTGGCCGCGTCTACACATTTTTGATAATGCTGTAATGCTGCCAGTGGAGGACGGACGTCCTCCACTGGCGCATGTACGTCGACGTAGAGCACAAGACGTGGGACGAGGTATTACCATACGTCACGTTTGCCTACAACACCGCAGCTCAAGAAACAACCGGGTTTACACCATTCGAGCTGGTGCATGGCAGGAAAGTGACTACCATGCTGGACGCGATGCTGCCCCATGAGCCAGTGGAGGACGGATGCGACGATGCCCATGCGGTCAGTCAGAGAGCAGAAGAGGCACGCCAACTAGCCCGCCTTCGAATCCACGATCAACAGCGTGTCGACGCTCGCCGGTACAATCTTCGGCGCCGCGCCGTCCATTTCCAGCCCGGAGACAGGGTGTGGGTGTGGACGCCGATACGGCGCCGCGGTCTCAGCGAAAAGCTTCTGAAACGCTATTTTGGACCCTACAAGATCATCCGACGCCTCGGCGATCTGAACTACGAAGTCCTTCCCGACGGAACGCGCCCATCCGCAAGACGTCAGCCGCGACCCGAGGTGGTGCACGTCGTCCGGCTGAAGCCGTATTACGAACGATAGAACTTTCCACCCTCGTCGACGAGTGAACCGTGAACTGTGAACTGCGGCTCGTGATTCTGCTGTCCTTTTGCTGTGGATTTCTTTTGTTTTGTTTTTGCTTTGTGCTGCATCGGGACGATGCACCTTTTCAAAGGGGGAATAATGCCGCGGGCGCAGCTGACCAAGTAGGCAGCGCGCCCGTGGCCTAACGGTTATCGCGCTTGCCTTCTACGCAGAAGGCCAGGGTTCGATTCCTGGCCGCGTCTACACATTTTTTGATAATGCTGTAATGTGATGTTCTGGTGAATTCGAGAACCGTCTTGCTGATTCGAGGTTAGAATGTTCCACACACCGAACCTTCTACGCCGCATGTTCCAGAAGCCCACGCGGGTACAAAAGGGGCTCCGCGTGGCAAGCCGGAGTCAGTCTTCGCCCCAGCGTTCGACTCTGCTCTTTCGCCGACTTCGACGCCCGCGACGCTCTGCTGTTATCTTTTGTTTCCTTTTTCTTTTATTAGTTTGGGCACAAGTTCGCCCCATTAAACGTTTAGTTTACTTCAGTTTTCGTTGCCTCATCACTTGTCATTCGTGACAATATGTTTAGGTTGTTTGTGAGGCCTTTATTTAAAACAAGTGGTGCATTATAATGTAAAATTTGTAAGTTGCAGTTTGTGCGGGAACAAAGGAGGACCCATGCTTCTCTGCGGCGTATGTTGACATCACTGCTATGCAGAGCCGGATTAAGGCATTTCGGGGCCCTGGGCTAAGGACGCTTCAGGGGCCCTAATGATGATGATGATGGCGACGATGATGACGATAATGATGTCTGGTTCAGGCAATGAACCTGGGAAATACTGCAGTTTCCTTTATTTTTTAATGAATAGAAAGTAGCCTCAAAATACAAAAGATTTACCATTCCCGTCTGGTTTCAACTAGGGAGCACTCCGGCAAGACCACCGCGGAGGCGGCATGCAGCTTTGTTCCCTTCCCCAGCAGCGTCGAAGGCCGCACCGCCGCACTTTCAAAGTGCAAGCGCTCCTCAAAAACACGTGTTTGCGCGCACGAGACACGAGCCCGAGTGGGGTGAAGGGGGACGTGTTTATGACATTCTCTTCCTGACACAAAAAAAGAGGAGCGAAAAACCGCAGATCGGGGGCCCCTCGCGTGTTTTCTTCCTTTGCTTGAAGCCGCTTTCAAAAGAAAGCGGACAAGCACCCTAAGAAGCCGGTCACCCACCCAAAGGGCCGGCTTTGTACAGGGATATGAGTGTGCTACGCGAAGTGCGCTTTGGCCTCGCTGACATCGCCATTATCTTTGTATATCCCTCTTCTCGAATGCTGCGGCAAAGCAACATCGCTTTCCAAAATATTTTTAGGTTTCTTTTTTTTTTCTACGAGCTTCTGTCATGGGGCCCCCAGAGAGCCGGGGCCCTGGGCTACAGCCCCCTTAGCCCGTACCTTAATCCGGCCCTGCTGCTATGTCTTACAAGCTTAGAAATAATGAATAAGAAATCGATGAATAGTGTGGATGAGAAACCAATGGAACAAAGCAAACGATACTCATACATGCATTCAACCGGAATTATTTCATATTTTAAAAATAAAGGTTCTGTGTGGTTTGTGTAGGAGACATCAGCACTATATCGTATTACTTTCTTTTGAAGTAATAGTACGTTTTAAGGTTTGTTTTTGTTGTGGTAGCCCATACAAGGTGACAATAACTTGAGTGGAATTGAAATAATGTGTAATATATTTTAAGTTTAATGTTGAGCGGTAAAACATTGCGGCAACGAGAAACAATACCAACGACCCGAGAGAGTTTAGATATCAAATAATTTACATGACAATCCCACGTCATATTCTCTGGAAACAAAATACGCCTAACGTTTTATGCTGGCTGACTATTTCGATTGATGAAGTACCTAGTGAGAGAGTGTAATTTATTTAAATGGGTTTATTTTTCGATCTGAATAAGATTGCTTTAGACTTCATTGTATTTACCTTAAGGCCGTTAGTATCGGACCATAATGCGAATTTGGTAAGAGTAGAATTGGCTTGGCACAGCAGTGAATCAGCTTCGGCCAAAGAGAAAAATATAAACGTATCGTCCGCATATATAACGAACTGCACTTGGTTATCAATGTTTACTAGGTCATTGATGTAGACGTTAAATAGAAAAAGTCCAAGTATGCTTCCCTGCGGTACACCACAAAGAACACTTTGGAAAGAAGAGAAAAAAACCGTCAATAGCTACACACTGTTTCCTATTTGTTAGATATGAGTGAAGTAAGTAAGGCAAGTGGTACACTGCGGACGCCATATCGACTAAGCTTTATAAGTAGTACTGTGTTATTTAGGACATCAAACACTTTACTGAAATCAATGAACACACCTAAAGTAATCAACCTTTTTTCTATATTTTGTAATAGAATTTACTTTTGATATAACAGGGCGGCTTCCGTAGATTTTCCTTTGCGAACGCCGAACTGATAGTCTGTTAACATAGATTGTTTACAAAAAAAGTGATCTAGGCGCGTACGAATAATCTTTTCGAGTACATTAGAGAAGACAAGTAACACAAATATTGGCCTATAGTTATTCATGACATGCTTATCGCCTCCTTAGTGTACAACAATGACTTTAGCCGACTTCATGTTTGCGGGAAACTGACCACATGATAATGATAAGCTGTATATGTGTGCTAAGTGTGCGGCAATTATATCCATTACAAATTTAAGAGGCTTTATTTGTAATTTATCGATGTCAAAACTTTTGCTGTTTTTAATCCTAGAAAGATGTTAGACACCTATACTTTTTCAGTCGGATTGAAAAAAAAAACGTATCATCAATATGTTTTACAACAGAGAGGACATTTCCAATATTTATATTGTCCTGTGCATTGGGCTGTGCATTGAAATAGTTAGCATTAAAATGTTGCGCCAAACGTGCACCTGACATGTTACGACCGTCTATAGTTAATTCGCCAATAGAGTGGGAAACCTTACTACGATTTCAAACTTCATTAATAAGTTTCCACACGACGTCAGGGCGTTGTTTAGTAGCCTCATGAAACTTTTGCTTCTAATATGATGATTTTGCTTTCCTAAGCTCAGATGTCAATTCGTTCCTGTTTTTTAAAACATGATAGTTTATTTTGATCCCTCGTACTTAAAAATGTTTTATATGAAGTTAGTCGATTGCGAATGTGAGTTGCAAGGGCTTTGTATCAGACTCCTCGTCACGTTTATACTAACGACTACTTCGTCTACGGAAATAAGATCAATTGCAACGTGGTGCAGGTGCTCCGATTAGGCTATCATAGCAAGGCACGCTATTGCTTCATGGCTTGTGAAGGGTAAGGAAACGCCTACGTGCCACGGCTCAAGATACAGCTATCAAATGCGGAGAACTTATTTCTATAGACTACATTAAATTGCTATTGAGCTATTGAGACCGACCAGCGTGATCATGTCATAGGGTACATATGGTGTCTCCTTCATCAACAGGCAAATAACGGGTTCCGTGAAGTGTTAACCGTACGTAGGTCTTTTTTAAGGATCCTTTGAAGGACGTTCCAAGGAAACACTGCGTCCCAGCAGTTAAGGAAAAACGTGTTCCATCGTCTCTGGCGTTTTGCAAGTAAAGAGTTTACAAACCATGTAACAGGAATATCTTTTCCCTCTCAAAAACTTTGACCGGCTTTCACTGTGTAGTTTGAAGAAAAAAAATATTTCGTGAAGGCGGGTACCCTCATTTGCTTGACACGCTTTAAAACATCTTGACCACTTTCTGCACTGTACAAGGCACGGTACAGTGGAGTAGGAAAAAAGGAAACAATCAATTTTTCGGTCAAACGCTTTCGCGACACACTGGACAAATACTCGAACGAAAACCGCGTTGCCAAGAACCGATAAGCAGACGCATCGTCTTTCAAAAAAACGTGTACACCATAACTGGAATGAATATCAGTCGAAACAATAAATTCGGGCAATGCTCTGCATAGCCGCACCTGAATGACTGAACGCAGTAGAGGGTCCTTCTGGTCCCTTAGAAGACAAAACCTATTAACGAGTTGTGTGACAAAAAGATGCGACAGACCCAGCCCGCCACCCTTGACTCGCCGGAAAAGATTAGTTCGGCTGATTCTCTCTCAAGTCGAGCTCCAATTAAACACAGCAAAAACACGGTGTATGCGCAGGATGTTAACCCATGAACAGTGCAGCACCTGCAGCAGGTACCATACCTTTGCAGCTAAAAAGGCGTTGCACACCGAGGCACGCGCAAACATTGAAAAGCACTCCCTCCCTCCCTAGCAAAATAACAGGCCGATCGGTCCGAACATACTTCTCAAAACTCTAAAAACGCACTCTTTTATCGATTCTATTCGGTGCGTAAATGCACAGAACACGGAGAAGGTTACTACAAAGAGAAAAATCACAGTGGACAAAGCGTCCTGACTCATCACTAATAACCTGCTGTACAGTAAACAAACCCTTGCGCAAAAACAAGACACCCGCCCAGGCACGTAGCCAGGATTTTGTTTCGGGGGGGGGGGGGGGGGCACTCATGACAAAATGCTGTATGAGGGGGAGGGGGAAGAGGAGGTCCCAGCAAAATGGAAAATATTTGTGGCGGGGGGGGGGGGGGCATGGGCCCCCTCCCTGACTACGTGCCTGCACCCGCCAGACGTTCCGACAGCGTGGCTTACACAAACGTCATACCGTGAATGAAACATCCACACTATGTGCTCCGTCTGGCCTCCGCCTTCCATCTTTGACTCTTGAATTGCCACAATATCGAGGTCGTGCTCAATAAACAGGCAGCTCAGTTGGCACTGCCGGGGCCGTGAACACAGTCCCCGTACGTTTAAAGTGCCCACGCGCAAATAGTTTTCTAGCATGCTTATATTCTAGGTAGGACCAACCGGAAAGCGCTGCGTTTAGGGGGAAAAAACGTGCGAAGAAACCTTTTACAACAGTAGTGAAGGCCGTGACAGCTCACTTCGGTTGCTCCTCCTTGTGTTGGCGAGACCTCGACTGTTCACGGTTAAGTCCCCCGTTGCCAACCCACTCGCGCTAAAGGCGTCGCAGTTCGTGTCAGCGATCTTGGAGCTTACGCCTTCATGCCGTCGCCTCGCCGCTCCGGCCTCTGCGTCCCTGAGCCTGCCATCGACGCCATTTTCGCACTCCTTGGGCTTGGCGCCGTCGTAACTCTTGACCTTGACTTCGTCATAAACTTTAGTCCCGATGTCTTCGTCGACACGGTCCTTGCCGTCATCGTCCCCCGGCACGGCGGTTGCCGCTGGGACGTCTGGAGTGTCCGTCACCTTTTCGGCCACGACCTCTTCGACTATTTCGAAAGCCACCTTGTCTTTTGATGCCCCGGGCGAGGGTCTTGGTTTCGATTCATGAGATCCTGCTGTTCTCTGCGGGCCCGCCCTGGGTTTGCTGGTCTGTCGGCGTCATCGCTGTTGCTTCTCTCTCGGCCTCGAACACTTCCATGCACTCTGCGTCATCCGACGCCACGGCGGTGTTGTTGCCAGCGACGCGGGCGTACGTCTCCACGCACGACGAGGCCTCGTGTCCGAAGGCCTGGCACAGGTTACACCGGGGCACTCTGCAGTCTCGGCGTATGCGCCCCGCTCGGTGGCACCGGAGGCAGATCGGCGCACGACCAGGACGTTCCCCCGCAGATCCGCAGCTGGCGCGGAAAGCTCTCCAGGGAAACGCCCTCCTTCAGCGTCATCCGCACCTCCAGCGTGGTAAACTCGACGTCGACAAAGCCTGGCACTTTCCACTTTTCTCGGATGATTTTTTTGACCGAGCCGAAGGGCTCGAAGGCACGACACACCGTGTCCACTGGGACGTCGAATGTGACCCAGAGGAGCTTGATGCGCAACTTCCTCTGACTCGGGTCTACGAGATGGCAAAAGCGGCCCTTTACTTGCAAGCTGCCCGCTTCCAAAAGCTTGGTCTTTGCTTCCAGCAAGTGAAGTTTCAGCAGCCAGACATGGCTCATCTGTAAGGCCCCCCGACCAGTCATGCCCTTGAAGATTAGCGTGAAGAATCACGCTGAGCTTAGCAGCATCTCCGGTGGGCAGAGCAGGCAAAAGTACACGGTAATAATTTGTCAGAAAAGAAACATTCGTTTCACCGCGGACGATAACGGCCGCCGCCTCTTTCGGGGAGCGATTCATAGCGCCGTCTGCTCTGACTCAAAGCCGGAAGTGGAATCCCTTGCCACGCAGACATGCTTGCCTCATCTATGATACTTGGAGACGTTTATATCAACACAGTTTCTCAGGATGCAAACGCGAGAGAATTCAGTGACATTAGAAATCAATGCGCTTGAGTTAATTTCGTCACGTTGCCTACTAGAGTGACTGCCGACACGGCAACTTCGCTTGACGTCTGTCTCTCGAATATTACAAGAAAGCACGAACGAACCATACTTTTATGGTGCAATAAATACGGAATTATTAGCAAATTTATCTAGTCTTATCAAAAGAGCAGAATAGAATGCTGTATGCCAAGAGGAGAGTGCAGATGTAGCCATTTCATTGTTCTTAGAAAAGTTGAAAAAGTAGCATTGCCACGTGCTTAGCGGCAGCCGAGTGGGCACCGCGCCCGACTGCCACGCAGAGGTCCCGGGTTCGAATCCTGGGACCAGCAAATGTTTTTGTTTACTCATTAGATGATGTTTCTAGAAAATTTGAAAAGGTCGTGGTTTGAACAGAATGTTCTAGTACGGAATGTTCGAGTACCGAATGTTTTAGAAAGGAGAGTGCTATAAAAGGAGCCCCACGTGGCCTTATCCAGTCTCTCTCGCCCCAGCGCTCGATCCTGTTGTTTCGCCGACATCGACGCTAGCCTTTCTCTATTTTCTTTTGGGCACAAGTTCGCCCCATTAAACGTTTGGTTTCTTCAGTTTTTCTCCACCTCATCATTTGTCATTTCGTGGAATTTTGGTGGAGGTGCGGGGTATTGCATTCTATGCCCGTAAAGCGTAACCCTCCGAAGACACCCCGGCCAAGTGAGGTGCTCAGCCCCGGAAGGCTACCCTTCGCCGAAGACACCGAAGACCGAAGAAGCCGTCGTACCAGACAAAGGTCAGCCCCCGAGTCTGGTCTCTTGCCCGAGAACCGAAAGAAGACGACCCCGACCATGACAACCTTGCCCGTCGTCGTCCTGCCCGTCGCTCCGCGGACACCTGCTCCCTTTCTTGGCGAAAAATATGAGGACGTCGAAGACTGGATCAACCAGTACGATCGCATGGCCCGCCACCACGGGTGGAGTGACGATCAGCGCCAGCAGAAGCTGTATTTCTCGCTTGAAGGTATTGCAAGGCGCTGGTTCGAAAACCACGAAGCTTTCTTCACTTCGTGGGACCTTTGCAAGAGTCAGGCCCCAATTAGAGAGTCACGACTGAGCTACGTGAAAGACGTCCTGCACCTGAGCTCCCGCGCCGACCCTCAGGCCACCGAGGAAAAGAAGCTGCGTATTTTGATGCGTGGAGTGAAGGACGACATCTTCGGTGGACGCGTACGCAACCCACCGAAAACAGTTCAAGAATCTGTCACCGAGGCGACGAACATGGAGCGTGCCATCCTGGCAAGGGCAACCCACTACCAGCGGCACCCCGGCATAGTTTCCCCTCGCTATCGGGATGGGACCACGGCTCCAGCTTGACTTGAATTCGGAAGATGATTCGCGACGTCGTACGTGAAGAGGTCCGCAAGCTGCTACCCGCTGCTGACCGACCAGCTTCGCTGTCAATCGCCGAGGCCGTGCGGGAGGAAGTCCAGAGAGAGCCATCCAACCAGAGGGCTCCCGTCGTCGTGGCAGTCCCCAAGGAACCCACGTTGACTTACGCCGCAGTGGCCCGACGGCCACCACTTCCACCTTGCACCTATGTCGCGCCGCCCCAACGTCAGTCTACTGCGCCGCAGCACGACCGACGCCACGACGACCAGGTCCAGTACGCCTGCCAGGAGCCCCGCACACCGGAAGACCGACGAGTGGCGAAAGGCCGATCGACGTCCGCTGTGCTACCTCTGCGGTGAAGCGGACCGCATCTACCGACGATGCCCCTACCGCCAGCTGGGCCTACAAGGGTTTGCGCCCAGCGCCCCTCGACCACGTCTTGAAGAGTTACCTCGGGACATCAAGGGCTACCCCCGTCGCTCTTCATCTCCCGAGTAGTCACCCCACCGATGATTCCGTTCACCGTCTCCCCGACGCTCGCCATCGCCCTTCCGCCGGTCTCGCCGAGACAGCCTTTCACCCATCGCTTCCCGTCGGGAAAACTAGGTGCGGCAATGTTGGGAGGTGGTGTTGCCGAAGACGAACGATGCCAAGATCCTCCAAGATCATCGGAGCTCTCCCACTTAAACGCCGCAACACCCCGAAACGACGTTTTTGCAGCAGTGTCGAACAGCCTCAACGTTATCATCGACGGCCACGACGTGATGGCACTCGTCGATACCGGAGCAGACTACTCCGTTTTGAGTGGGAGACTCTCTCGTCACCTTCGGAAAGTTACGACGTCGTGGGACGGACCGCAAATACGAACCGCCGGCGGACATCTCATCACGCCAGTCGGCAGGTGCACTGCTCGCGTTAAAATCCCCGGTGAAACCTGCCCTGTGAAGTTCGTCGTTCTGCAAGACTGTGCGAGGGACGTCATTCTCGGAATGGATTTCTTGTGTGAATACGGCGCCATCATCGACCTTGCGGAGAACAAGCTGCCGCTTAGGAAACCTGTCCTATCGGCGGAAGATCCCAAAGCGACGTTAGCTGCAGTGCGAGTCCTTACCAGCCACGTAAACCTGCCGCCGCTGTCGAGTGTCTTTGTGTTGATCGGGACCAAAGAAGCCACCTGCAGTGTAGCGCTGATGGAAGGAAGCATCCAACTTCTCCTTGGACGGGGACGTGGAATTAGTATGGCAAGAGGCGTAACCGAGTTCCACGACGGGTGTACCGAAGCACTTGTCACCAACTTCCAACAAGAGTCGCAGCACCTTACAAGGGGTACAGCTGTGGGCTACCTCGAAACAATTCAGGACTCAGCCGCGATTGCCGTTATCTAAAAAGACGCCTCTCCGACGCAGCACAAAAGAACCACGGCGTCATAGCTCGACATCGACCCGTCCCTCCCAGCCCTACAGCGACGACAGCTGACTGACGTTCTCGCTGAGTTCAGTGAGTGCTTCGCCACATCTTCAGGGCTACGACAAACAGCGGTTGCGAAGCATCAAATTGTTACTGACGATGACGTTCCCCCTATTCATCAGTCGCCGTACTGAGTTTCGGTGAAGAAGAGGGAAACCATCCAGAAACAAGTCCAAGAAAAGCTTGACGACGATATTATCCAGCCTTCAAGCAGTCAGTGGGCCTCTCCAGTCGTCCAGTCGTGCTGGTGAAGAGGGACGGAACTCTTAGGTTCCGCGTGGACTAAAGACGGCTGAACGCTGTTACAAAGAAAGATGTCTATCCGCTTCCCCGCATAGATGAATCCCACCACCGTTTACGCCACACCCGGTACTTTTCGTTGATGGACTTGAAGAGTGGCTACTGTCAGATTGAGGTCGATGAACGGGACCGCGAGAAGACTGCCTTCGTAACGCCCGATGGACTCTACGAGTTCAAGGCGATGCCCTTCGGACTGTGTACGGCGCCGGCGACTTTCCAGCGGGTCAGGGATACCATGCTAGCGAAGTTGAAGTGGCAGAGCTGCCTGGTCTACCTGGACGACGTCGTCGTATTATCGCACGACTTCTACGAGCACTTGAAACCGCTTAGGGCCGTGCTCCAAGCCATCAAGACCTCAGGGTTCACACTCAAGCCAACAAAGTTCCACTTCGCCTTCGGCGAACCTAAGTTCATTGGCCATGTCGTCAGTAGCGAAGGAGTACGCCCTGCCCCCACGAAGACATCCGCCTTAGCCGAATTTCCTCGACCATCAGACAAGAAGGCCATCCGCAGATTCCTGGGGCTGTGTGCGTACTACAAGCGCTTCGTTCAAGATTTTGCAAATATTTCGGCGCCCCTCACAGATCTTACGAAAGACGCCGTGAAGTTTCAATGGGCAGAAGAACAAGAGCGGGACGAACTGAAGCGAAGACTTCAGACACCTCCGATCCTCGGACATTTCGACCAGTACGCCGAAACAGAAATTCACAGGGATGCAAGAAACTCCGGACTTGGCGCGGTAGTGGTAGAGCTACAGGAAGACACGGAGCCGGTAATTGCCTACGCAAGTCGGACACTGTCGAAGGCGGAGAAAAATTACTCCACGACGGAAAAAGAATGCCGCGCGGTCGTATGGGCGATCACCAAGTTTCATACGTATATAAACGGGAATCCGTTCCTCGTGGTCACAGACCACCACTCGCTTTGTTGGCTTGCAAATCTCAAAGGCCCTTCAGGACGCCTTGCTCAACGGAGTCTTCGACTGCAGGAATTCGACATGACTGTGGTCTACAAGTCAGAACCGAAACATAGTGACGCCGACTGCCTGTCAAAAGCCCCCGTCGAAACGTCAGGCTGTACCGGCGACGATGACGACGAGTGTTTCCTTGGTGCCATGGACACCGACGACATGGCAGGACTTCAATTAGACGATCCGGAGCTGCTTGCCCTAATTGAGCATCTAGAAGGATGAAGTACTACCGTTCCTCGTGTCTTTTCACGAGCCCTGCCGACCTTCACTATTCGACGAGGTGTACTTTGTAAGAAGAATTT
Organism: Ixodes ricinus; assembly: GCA_037355805.1. Lineage (NCBI taxonomy): Eukaryota > Metazoa > Arthropoda > Arachnida > Ixodida > Ixodidae > Ixodes > Ixodes ricinus. The sequence goes on along the minus strand of JAZHYW010028935.1, from coordinate 90,768 downwards.
CGGATCTAGTAATTCGCCGTGGCTTCTGGTAGTCCCTACCAGCCTTCGAGAAGATATTTTTCAAGCCTTCCACGACGACCCGACTTCAGGACACCTCGGTTAAAGATGGACACTAGCCCGAATACGTTTAACATTCTACTGGCCCAAGCTTCCGAAGACCGTCCATCTCTGCACACGACCGTGCCATGAGTGCCAGCGACGCACGAAACCGCCGTCAAAGCCAGCAGGTCTCCTTCAGTCGATTACCCCTCGAACCAAACGGTTCCAACAAATTGGAATGGATTTGCTGGGTCCTTTTCTACCGTCGACGATGGGAAACCGCTGGACCCATACAAAAATGTCCTATGGTCGGCTATAGAAAATTCCTTGTATGGTCGGCTTTAGCTATTTGGACCAATAAGCTAAAAAAATTATGGCTGTCTTTAGCATTTTTTATGGTCGTCTTTATAGGCCTCTTTAGCTTTGTCTATGGCCCTATCACTGTCCAGCCATAGCGATTTTTAGCTTTTCTAATGGCTGGATCTCTATAGCCAGCATGCTATAGCTGCCTATGGCTCTTCCTTTGATGTCTTTAGCCATTCATATGGTCCGCTAAAGAAGGCTGTATGGGTTTTCCTATGGCTCTCTTTAGCCAGCACACTCTATAAAAATTATTTTAAAGTTCCCCCAACTTTTGAACGCTACATAGTAGATACACATACATCACTGAACACACAGAGCACAAGCAGAACAACCCCCCACACAACATCAACAACGCAGCCGACACCGGACCCACATCCCTCTCTACAAATGGTAAGTTCGCACTATCTTTATTTATGGCAGTCTTATTTTTGAATCCGACTTGGCCGGTGACTGTTGTTATTTGTCGCATAAACACGAGAGGCGGAGCAAATATTACTCGTACTTAATACATTATTTGAAATGTCCCTTGGAATAGCCCCCATACCTTAATTCAACACCCTGAAAAAAGCAAATGTAGATCATTAGGCTAATTAACTCAAATTTAATAATTATATTTTTAATAATTTTAATGACTCATGTTGAATGCAATGATGAAATTCAGTACACTGGAGCTGAAGATTGCAATCAAGCTATTGCTTGATTGCAGTGTTCAGTGCCAGTGTAATCTATTTTCATTTTTAGGGGAAAACTCGTGCAACAATTAATTTTAATTGTTGCACGGGTATTTCAATGGATTTTTTGAACAAACAATAGGGTTTTCACGACTCGTTGCAGCAACAGAGAACATATCTTGGGTCATGTTTTGCCACCGGTATTACAGAAATTTAGTATTGCTTTAATTTTCTAACCTGGAGCGTTTTTCCTATAAAAAGAAAGTGCCGGTAGAAATTTTCTATAGGCGTGTAAAGAAAATTTATTGGTTCCTAGTCTTTAGACTCGGGGCCATAAATGTTTTCATACAGGAGTAAAGATAATTTATTGGTTCCCAGTCTTTAGACTCGGTGCAATAGAGGTTTCTATAAGAGGGTAAAGAACATTTATTGGTTCCCAGTCTTTAGACACGGGGCCATATAATTTTCTATATGCGGGTAAAAAGAATTTACTGGTTCCCAGTCTTTAGACTTGTGGCCATAGAATTTTCTATAGGCGGGTAAAGAAAATTTATTGGTTCCCAGTCTTTAAAAACAGGGCCATAGAATTTTCTGTAGCTGGCTGTAGCTGTATTTATGGATTTTTATGGCCGACCATAGAGGGTCATAGGGGTGATAGCCTGCCCTATAATTTTCCATAGACGACCATGGACCATTTTTGTATGGGGTTAATCGACGCCACACATTATCTTACACTTTAAGCCGAGACGAAAGCCCTTCCGTGAGGGACTGCTGTCGAAGTCGCCAAGTTCTTCATCGAGTTCATCGTCGTCCGGCATGGTGCCCCCGAAGTCCTGATCACAGACCAAGGGTCATCGTTCATGGCACAGTTGACCCAAGAGATCCTTCTTCTAAGCCACACGGACCACTGTCGAACAACTGCATACCATCCTCAGACCAATGGGTTGACGGAGCGGCTCAACAAAACAAATCTCCGACATAGTCTCTGTGCACATTGACGTGGAGCACAAGACCTAGGACGAAGTGCTGCCCTACGTAACGTTTGCCTACAACACGGCAGTGCAATAGACCACAGGAGTGACGCCCTTCCAGCTGGTGTATGGCCGGTGGGTGACGACTATGCCAGACTCTATGTTGCCGCACGGGCCGGCCGACGACGGGAGCGATGACGCCCGGGTGGTTGCTCAACATGCAGAAGAGGTCCGCCAGCTAGCCAGACTACGGATTCAAGACCAGCAACATGTCGACGCCGGCCGATACAATCTTTACCGGCATGACGACCACTTTCATTCCGGAGACCGAATATGGGTCTTGACACCAATTCGGCGACGTGGGCTCAGCGACAAGCTTCTCAAGCGCTACTTTGGACCCTGCAAGATTCTTCGCCGTTTTGGGGACTTAAACTACGAGGTGCTTCCCGACGGAACTGGACCATTAAGACGACGCCAACCGCGACCCGAAGTAGTCCACGTCGTGCGCCTCAAGCCGTACACCACTCGATAAAACTCTGAACTGTGTGCCCACGCTACGCTTGTTAGGACTGTGTTTTACAAATGTGTGTAGTCTGTCATCCGGTTTGTTTTTCTGATTTAGAGGGCATCGGGACGATGCGTTTTTTAGGGGGAGGGGGGGGAGTAATACCGCGTGGTTAACGGAAGCCCAGTGGGCACCGCGCCCGACTGTCACCTCAGAGGTCCCGGGTTCGAACCTTGAAATCTGCAGATGTTTTTATTTACTCCTAAGACGATGCGATGCTTCTACAAAATTCAAAAGGTTGTGGTTAGTTCTAGAACAGAATGATCTAGCACGGAATGTTCGAGTACAGAATGTTCTAGAAAGGAGAGTGCTATAAAAGGAGCCCCGCGTGGCCATATACAGTCTGTCTCGCACCAGCGTTCGATCCTGCTGTTTCACCAACATCGACGCCTGCGACGCTAGCCTTTCTCTATTTTGTTTTGGGCGCAAGTTCGCCCATTAAACGTTTTGTTTCTTCAGTTTTTCGACGCCTCATCATTTGTCATTCGTGACAGTATGACGAAGCTTTTCCTACTAGAAAAAAAAAAAACTCTAGGGGGAAAAAAGCAGAGAAAATCATAGGTCATTTCTGATGTGTATAAAAGAATAAGGAATAAAAACAAAATGTATCATGCATTCAGCCAGAGTCGAGATATAAACCTACTTCATGAATTAAAAAAGAAAAACAAACTAAAGTCAGTGTTAAAAAAAATCACGCGTATGTATTATCTGAGTAAATTTGCAACTCTACATGATGATCGGCGAAAGATATAGGAAGCGATAAATGACATGTTGAGTGGAAAGCAAAAAGACAGCCTTGTCGAAGAATTTTTGTTGGAAGATATGATTATAACAGGGAAAGAAGCCGCGAATAGAATGAATCAGCACTTCCTTGTTGTGGGCAAGTTCCCACAAGATCAGGTAAACCCAAGTGGCAAAACCATGTGTATAGAAAGCAATATGGGTTCTATAATGTTGCTCCCGGTGTCACCACCAGCAATTGATAAAATTATAAAAAAAGAAAAATTCAAAGCACGTCACGGACGCCTGTAAAGATGAAATTAAGCCCCAACCTATTAAATATGTGGCACTTCTAGTAAGTTCGGTTCTTTCTAACTTAGCGAATAAAATGGTACAAAGCGGAATTTTTCCAAATAAACTAAAAATAGCCAGAGTTCATCCTGTGTAGAAGGAAGGGGATGAAAAAAAAACATAGACAATTATAGACCGATTTCTATTTTATCAGTATTTTCTAAGAGTTTTGAAACCATTATAAAGGATAGGCTGGAATCATTTTTTTTCAATAAATACAAAGTAAATTCTCCTTAATATGGATTCTAAAAACATAACTCTACGGAAGAAGCTCTTCTAGACATCAAAGACAAAAGAATTCTGAACATTGAAAGTAAATAGTACACCTTTGGGTATTTTTATTACTTAAAAAACAAAAAAAAACATTCGATACTGTGAAGCACGAAATATTACAGAAACTTGATAAATACGGCATACGCCGATTAGCACGAAAATTAGTCAGAAGTTATTTGGCTGAACGGTATCAATAAAATATCTTCTTCATACTTAAATATACAGCATGGTGTTCCCCAGGGATCAGTTTTAGGCCCCTTTTTTTAAATATATATAAATAATCTGACCAAAATATCAGGACCCCAGGTTGTAATCATTTACGCTGATGATTCCAACACATTCTTTATTGGCAAAACAAAGCCATATATTGAAATACCAGCAAACTCTTTTCTCTTAAAACTGTTTCAATGGCTACAAGAAAATAGATTCAAACTAAACTAAAACAAAATAAAATACATAATTTTTAAAGCAGTAAGTGAACGAGACGCCAATAGCACCACATTAAAATTTAAAGGGTCGGAACTAGAGTAAGTGAGCAAATATTTCTTGGTATTTGGTTCAATGACGAACTGTCATGGAGTAGTCATGTTACCAAGGTAAAAGGTGATCTGTCCCGAACTATTGGAACACTGTATAAAATCAAGGATTATATCCCAAGGTCGCCGCTTAAAAATATGAATCACTCGTTATTTCTTTCAAAATTAAGCCATGCAATTTTGGTTTGGAAAACGACGACTCTCTCAAATTATAATAAATTATTAGTACTTAAAACAAAAAGCTCAAGCTGGAAGACGACAAAGGAAATTATAGGAATCTGCGCATTGAACCTCTGTTTTTTTTTTTTTAAACACGACATTCTTAAGTTAAGGCAAATCAAATTTGTTACTTTAAACTACTTCAATTAATCCGCAGGAATATAACCTACTTAACGCTTGAAAGTGAACACCGGTGTACAATATTGGACAACCGATGCGTAAAGTGCCTACAATAACAACGAACTACGGAAAACAAACTAACTTTTCAGACAGCAACTATTTTGAATCATGAAAAACCCGAAATAGTTTTTGTCATGTAGTGACAATGTATATTCGTCGTTATCGGTATCAGTGCCTATCACGAACGCAAGCCGCGTTCGCTTAGCCTAACATGTGCAGTGTATATAAACGCTCATATGACGCTCATACGGAAATAAACCGTTGTTCTGTTCCAACCGCGCTGTCTGAAGAATCTATTACAGTTGCGACGAGGCGGATCGACGGACGGGCGAGTCCCGGTCGAGTAAGGCAAAATGTCAGTCGGCAGGATCGGCGAATATCGTCTCGGCACGAATGCGTCCTGGGATGAATACGTCGAACGGCTAGAGATGTTCTGCGCTGCAAACAAGATAACCACGGACGAGCAAAAACGAGCGGTTCTGTTGAGTTGTTGCGGCGAGGACACTTACGGCTGATCGTGACCTTGGTCAAGCCAACAAGACCGACGGCGGCAAGCTACGACAACATCAAAGGGGCGGTGCGGAAGCGCATGCATCCAAGGCTTTCGGAGCTGTACGCAAGATTCTTATTCTACCGAAGAAATCAAGCTCACGGTGAGGCGGCATCGGAGTATGTTACGGCACTCCGTAAGCTGGCTGAAAACTGCGGTTTCGGTGACACACAGCTTCCACTGGACGTCATGGTGAGGGACCGGTTCGTATGCGCCATCAAGAACGAAGCGGTTCAACAGCGGCTGCTCCCAGAACGCGACCTTACGTTCGAGCTGGCGTACAACATGACGCTGACGACGGAAGCAACGGCGAAGCAGCAGCGTGCTATACGCAAGCAAGCTCAAGACGGAACCAAAGAAAGCGAGGGTCTGGTTCACGCGACACGCATGAAACTGGACATCACGGCGGACGACGTCAGCTGCTTCCGCTGCAACGGTAAGCCTGCTCCGCATATATGCCGTTTTGGAAAGGCTGCTTGTTTCACATGCAAAAAGGTTGGACACGCGGCAAAAGCATGTCGTTCAAAAGACGAAAGTCGGACATCGCGGAAGACAACTGACCTGCGTAAGCGAGAGGGGAAGTACAAGGGCGTCTATGAAATGAGCGCATCGTTTTCTGTATGCGGTGCGTGAACAGGCTGAAAGGTTCATGATAGAAGTGCAGATTCAAGGGCAGAAATTTCCGATGGAAGTCGATTCAGGAGCATCTTGCTCGATTGTGAGTGAAGAGACGTTTCGGTTTACCGAGAAGAAGCAAGATCAAATACCACTTCAAGAAGCCGGCACAAAGCTTGTAACCTTGTCGAATGAAAGATTGTCCGTGGTGGGTCAGGCAAACGCGAAAGTGAAGTTCAAAGGCTGTAGAGCAGAGCTACATTTGTTGGTAGTAAAGACGCGTGGTAACAGTTTATTCGAACATAGCTGGTTTGGGTCGCTAGGCAACTCTTTGAGTGGAATTCAGCAGCTAAAGGTGGAGGAAGTGACATCGCGTTTTGCTGAGGTTTTCGGCAGTGACCTCCTTGGATTCAACGGACCGCCAGTTCACACAGAACTTCAAGAGGACGCCCGCCCGGTGTTTCTCAAGAGTCGTCCTGTCCCGCTAGTCCTCAAGGACGACGTGGCCGAGAAAGTGGATCGCCTGGTGCAACAAGGCGTCTTGGAGCCGGTCGAGTACTCAAACTGGGCGACTCCGCTGGTAGTGGTGAGGAAGAAAAACGGAACCTTGCGTTTATGTGGGAATTACCGTAGTACCATAAACAAGGCTATTAAAAGCAGCGAGTACCCTTTGCCCACGACTGCGGAAATGCTAGCGACGTTGGGGTCGAGTAAAATGTTTACCAAGCTCGACTTACCTCAGGCGAATCAACAGCTCAGCCTAGATGATGAATCAGCAGAAATGATGACCGTCAACACGATTAAATGATATATGTAAGGTCCGGCGGCTGCCGTTTGGAATCTCGGTGGCGCCGTGGGTGTTTCAGCGAGTCATCGACACGTTGTTGGCAGGCATTCCGGGGGTGAAGACTTGTCTCGATGATATCTTGTCGGGAAGCAACTCAGACGACACTCGGAAGGCTTGCAGCCATGCTGGCGCTTCTGGAAAGCGCGCAGGAAAGAGTAAACAAAGAAAAGAAGAAAAATGTGGATTCAGTCAGGCAAGCATTGAATTCCTGGGACACAGAATTGATTCCACAGGCATCCACCCGAGCCGAAGCAAGACGGACGCCATTCAGCAAGCGCCATCACCGACAAGCAAGAAGTAGCTTCAAGCTTTCTTAGGGTTGCTAAATGTCTACGCCAGTTTCCTCAAGGAGAAGAGAGAAGTGACGGAACCCCTTTTTCAGCTGTTGGACCACGATCAAGAATGGAAATGGACAGGTGAGCACCAGCGGGTGTTCGAAAAGCTGAAGGAGTTGCTTAGCTCGGATGCAGTACTTGTTCTCTATAACCCCATGCGGCCGTTGGTTTTGTACTGCGACGCATCTCCTGTCGGAGTAGGGGCCGTGCTGGCGCATAGGGCTGATGACGGGAAAGAGCAACCTATAGCTTACACCTCACGAACTCTGGGTGCACGTGAACGCAACTATGCGCAGATTGACAAAGAAGGTTTAGCAGTCGTCTTCGGAGTGAAAAGATTTCACCAGTACCTGGCCGGAAGATACTTTACCGTAGTAACGGATCATAAGCCGCTGTTGGGGTTTTTCAACACTGACAAGCGGGTGCCAGAAGTGCTGTCGTCCAGGATGCTTTGCTGGATTTTGTTGTTGGGGGCGTATAACTATCGCATTCAGTACAGGCGAGGCGAAGACAACTCCAACGTTTATGCACTCAGTCGTCTGCCGGTCGTGGGAGACTAACACAAGCCACAGCCGCCAACGGAAGTGCTCCTGCTAGAAGCTGTCGAGTATACTCCACTCCAGGCGGCAGACCTCGCAAGGATGACCAAGGAAGACGGCACCTCATCCAAGGTCAAGGATTGGATCCTCAGTGGCTGGCCGTCGAGGCAACCGGACAACACGTTCGCGCCTTACGAGGTAAGGAAGTCTGAGTTGTCGTTGCATCGTGATTGTATACTGTGGGGAAACCGTGTGGTCATCCCGCAAGTAGCAAGAGAAAGGGTGCTTCAGTTGCTGCATGCAAACTACCCGGGAATGAGTGCCATGAAAGCTTCAGCAAGAGGGCTTATGTGGTGGCCATGGACAGTCAGATTGAAGAATTTGTGCGGTACTGTCAGCCGTGTTGAAGTAACCGCCAAAGCGACCCTAAGGCTCCAGTGCGTTTCTGGGTCAAGCCAGATCAACCATGGAGTCGTCTACACATAGACATCGCGGGGCCAGTCAAGGGAGAACTGTTTCTAATTGCAGTTGATGCGTACAGCAACTGGGCAGAGGTAGAAATCATGCCATCAAGAGTCTTTAGCTGTCGTCACCAGCTTAAGGAAAATGTTTGCGACGCACGGGGTGCCAGACGTAATCGTCTCTGATAATGGAACAGCATTCACTGGTGCTGAATTACAAACGTTCTTGAAATTAAACGTTGCTCGCACAGTGTTCGCAGCACCTTATCATCCCGTCAGTAATGGCAGGGCCGAATGGATGGTAAGAGAAGTCGAGGAAGCTTTGAAGAAACAACAGGAAGGCACGACTCGGTGCAAGATTGCGCGGTTCTTGTTTAAACAACACACCATGCAGCATTCTGTCACGGGAAAGTCGCCGGCGGATTTGGTGATGGGGCGAAGGTTGAGGACAGCCTTGGACAGACTTCACCCAGATCGTCAGCGTAAACCTGAGGTTCAGGCGTCGCCAACAATGTGTTTTCCTATGGGTGACGCAGTCTACGCAAAAAGTTTCAATCCAGTAACCCGGTGGAAAGCAGCTACCGTGGTGGAAGTACGAGGCTCGGTGTCGTACACGGTCCAACTGGGCAACAGGGAGCGCCGTCCCAGACACCGGAACCAGCTGAGACGAGCCTGGACGGCGTTTCAAGGGGACGCCAGCACAAGGGTGGACTACCACGTCAGGCTTCCACCCACATCAGGACCCTCGCAGCGGCCGGAGGCGAGCCCGGGGTCGACAACGCAAGCTCCGACTCTACTACGAAGATCAACACGCAATCGACAACTTGTATACTATGGCATTAATGATTAGCCAAGCGTTGTTTATTGTTTTGTGCAACTAATCGTAGGAGAAAGGAGTGTCATGTAGTGACAATGTACATTCGTTGCTATCGCTATCAGTGCCTATCACCAACGCAAGCCGCGTTCGCTTATCTTAACATGTGCAGTGTATATAAACGCTCATACGACGCTCATACGGAAATAAACCGTTGTTCTCTTCCAACCGCGCTGCCTGAAGGATCTATTCCAGTTTTTTATGTACCAACATACAAACTGGGGCGGATTTGTGGCTAAGGTTTGTGGGGTAGGAAGGAAGGGTGACTTTTTTCTCTTCAATTGCGCAGGTTAGTAATTTTCAGGCTATCTAAAAAGTTGAATTGAAGTTTTTATTTCTTTCGGATCAACCGAAAGGGGAACATAGACTAAAAGCAGAAAATGCCTGACGAAGGTCTCTGTCCCCTTTGCAGTTCGTACATACGGCACACAGTATAATGTACAGTGCTAATCACACTTGTCTATAACGCGCGAGCGTGCGGCTTTCTCCGGGGAGCGCTAGACTGGTGGCATTCGCGGAAACTAAGCTAGTTACGTGGCGCAACATGGAACGGCCCGCTCGAGGGGTGTCTTGCCCACTCTATCAGTTAGCGGCGAACGCGGAAGGCTGCTCGCACGCTTTTTACAAACGTCATTGCTCGAACAATAAACAAACTAAAGCATGACGGTGTGTCAACGATGCCGTCATAAAAAAAAAAAATATATCATAAAGCACTTTACTTTTATCGCTTATGAAGCAGATAGCAGTGGGCAGGACACCCCTCGAGCGGGCCGTTCTATGTTGCACCCCGTGACTAGCTTAGTTTCCGCGAATGCCACCAGTCTAGCGCTCCCGGAGAAAGCCGCACGCTCGCGCGTTATAGACAAGTGTGATTAGCACTGTACTTCGTGCAGCTGTATACATGAGCGATTCAAACAATGTCATGGCTTTATATGACATCATCAAGAGAGAATCGCAAGTTGTAATATAGATTATGAAAGGCACTTTTTCACAAGTTCAGAGACAAAAACCATCAGTTTGTACATGCAATGAAATGGCTATAAAAGAGTGTCACTGCCCACCAAGAGCGTACTCAGTTTTTTCTTAAAATTAAGAAAAGGAGTTGTTAAAATCCACGAACGTTCCAATTGAATTTAATATTTTGGTCACCTGATAATCTTTAGTTTGCTTTCTGTATTTTTTTTTCAAATTTGTGGTGGTCGTCTTAAATAGTGCCGAAAGGTGTATCTATGCACAACGTCACTTGTAGTTATAACATAAAGTTTTCCAGTTTTTATTAGTTGCATTAACTTGAAATCATAAATTTGGTTTGCCTTGAGTATACCGTGTTTCCTAAAGAGTGGCTCAGTGGGAAGGTCTTGTATATTTCCCGTGTAACTTTCAAATTACCGCAAAATTTTCTTCTGTAATTTAAGAATCTTATTGTAGTTTGTGAGTGCTGTTGTACCCCATACTAAAATACAGTAGCATAACTTTGAGTAAAAAAGAAAGTAATATATTTGTTTTGTTTTTTAACCATGTAGGAATCAGGTTTCTTATTTTATACAAACATCCAACTGCCTGAGAAACCTCGGCAGCCAACTTACTTACATGTGTATTCCAGCTAAGCTGCTGGTTAAACCAAACGCCTAAAAGTTTTTGTTCGGGGACTTGCTCTATAATTGTATTTTCAAAATATAGAAATATTGGAGTATTATCCTGTTTGTTTATTGGAGCAAAAATTATATACTATGGTTTTCTTAGAATTTAGTTGCAGTTTATTTTTATAGAGCCACACTGCTAGTTCACCGAGATAGCTGTTTGCCATTGACTCTAGGGATGCTTTGGAGGCAGAGGCGAAAAATGCGTTGGTATCATCTGCGTATATTATCAGTTCTGGAGATCTAGGAATAGCAGTAATGTCATTTATATAAAGCAGGAACAACAAAAGGCCTAGTATAGAACCTTAAGGGACGCCATACTTTACTTTCAACGTGGTTGAGACAGAGTTGTTAACTTTGACAAAGTTATTTAGCAAAATTAGATGTTTAATTATGTCAAAAGCTTTTTTGAAGTAAAAAAAAAAACTCCCAGTGTGTATAATTTATTTTATATGTTTTTTTATTATTTCGTCCTTTGTCTCAACAAGTGCCTGCTCTGATGATTTGCCCTTTTGGAAGCCATACTAAGGTTTGTTTATGACATCATGCTTTATAAGAAACTGATATAATCGGCTTTGTATAACTCCCTCAAATATTTTCGAAAATATTGGCAAAACTGATATAGGTCTATAATTTTGTAGATATGGTTTCCCTCCTTTAAAGACAGGAGTAACTTTACCAATTTTTAGGGGTTCTGAGAATATACCCGATTCTGGGGTACAATTTATGATAGGGGATAAGATGTTACTTATGTCTTGAGAAACATATTTAATGAGAGCTGGTTTTATTCCATCTACGCCAGGGGCTACATAAAAGAAACTATTAATCGTGTTTTAACGTTTGTTACAGCCTAAAATGGCCACCAAATTTTTTCTAGTTTCTTGTTTTATTTTATAAACCCGCACTTGCTGCTTCAGTGGTTAAAAAGCTTGCACTATAAGTAGTAAAAAAATAAAGAGAGCGAGAGAGAGAGCGAGAGACATACGTGTGCATGGTTTTATATTCTACATCTAAACGGTGACTATCGCCATTTAAGGAACACAGGCAATTGAGCCACGCGGCGTGACACTTTTAGCAGAGACTCGATGAAATAGGACACATCAATTTAGACAACATGACGAAGGCCGGAGAATAAAGCATTTTTTTAGCAAGACAAATGTAAAAAGGCCGAATAATAGGGAGACTTTCTGATTCTTGACAAGCGTGATCAAAATTCCATGCCATTTTATTTGGTATTTTATTGACTCGCTCTCGAAATTGCACAGTTCTTGAATATGGTGTGACGCGAGCGAATTTTTAACATTTTATTTGAGTATTTAATCTCTAATAGGGAAAACGGTGAGTGGGATTTCTCAGCGACTTCACCTCAAAGACTTGCTGTTTTACGGGATACAACCAAACAAAAATAACTGTTTAATATTTTATGGTCTTGTAGTGGATGCGTGAAACCAATAGAAAACAAAAATGCGAGCTCAAATGTTCTTCAGCGCAGTGACTAGGTAAATTGCATGGCACAACATTGAAAGTATTTATTGAACAAATTCACGTTTATCTAAGGAGATGAAGACCTCCTACATTTGGGGAGGACCGAATAGACCTTCGCATTGCTTATCACCGAGGCGAAAAATGCTGAGTCACTGAGTTGGAGACGCACCCGCAGCGTCCGATATACCGCACAGCAGAGGAACAACGCATGCTCAGAAGACGTTCCACAGCATAGCAGACAAAGATGGCAGCGCGCAGGGGGCGATTTTTGCAAAGGTCTTTACAGACAGAATTATTTACACAAGTTATCAAATTAAGGGTTGTTCACAGCACGAACGTCTAATTCAATTTTTTTAGACCAACTGAGACTGGGTGGAATAAACACGACGACGTCTCAAACACCTGTCGTGTTTCTTCCACCCAGTCTCAGGTGGTCTAAAAAAAATGGTAAACCTACACCAGCTCGCCTGCGCCCTAACTGTTTTTTCATTAATCTAATTCAAGTCTTAATCCGACGAAGGGTGGAGAAGGACCGCTCAGCCGTCGAAACACTAACTGGCAGTGTGGCAAGAACGCGCAGCAGAGTGCTGATGTTGGGATGCAGCTCGGGCTCCGACTCTTGAAGTGTCTCCACAGCCGTCGATGGAAGAGGCTCCTTCCCTTGTTGTCGTCTCCATTTCGCCACCCACAGTGAAAATTCGGCTTTGTGGGTGGTTTGCAATGCTACATCTCCCATTCCGAGAAGCACGTCGTATTTCGCTGCCAGGATACTGAGCTTTGCTTGAGCTTCCGTGTCATTCATGTGGCGAGGCAAAGTGTGTTGGGGCAGTACACCTCCAGCACCTCTTCCGTCAAACGCTGCTTGAGATCTTCCACAACGGATTCCACAAGAGGAATGTAGACATGTGCGCGAAAGTGTTACTCGGCTGTCTGGCGAGGCAATTTCGCGCAGTTCATTTGTCGTTACACTAGATGAGGGACATCTAGTTGGGCTATCATGTTCTCGTCAATGTCTTCTGCATATGTGAAAATTTCTTTGAAAGTCTTCTCGACGGTCAACGGGTTCCACGTTTTGCTCAGGACGACGATGGTGTCTTTCACGATGTTCGAGGCACTGTTCATTTCGAGATCCGGCTTTTGGAGCAGCCGACTCAGGGGAAGCGTGACTGTAAGAACGTTGTAGAGAGCTAGGGTTGAGATGATGAATTCGGCATCCAGGACTGAGGTAAGCAGGGAAACCGTTTCTACTGCCTTTGCCATGGTTCGTAGGTTCTCTCTGAACTGCAAAAGAGCGTCGTGACGTTCGACCCGACGCGTGTCACATGACTTGCTAAAGTTGAGGCTTGGCCGAGTTGGTACATACTTCGGAATTAAAAACAGCGCGAAAAGACGAGGACCAGACAAAGAGGTGACACGGACGCAGCGCTGACTTACAACTGAGTTTATTGAACGCGAAAACGCAATATATATCTAAACATTCGGAAAGAATAAACACAAATTCGGGACGAAAACAGACGCATACAACTCTTTCAACTCTCAACGACATTTATTTCGTCTCCGTTCAAACGACGGCCTTCGAGCACGTTCAGGGGAGGGAGCAGGGAAGGAAAAGGGGGGGGGGGTTTGCAGGAGGAGGAGGGGAAAAAACGGGTTGTTCGCGGCCCTCCCTCAAGGCCTCTGGTCCCTTCCGCCCAGTTCGGTACGGAGGAATTTCATCTCCCTGTCGGAAAGGGCCAGAGAAGCCGATGCAACGTTAGTGACTGAGCTCTTAATTGCGTACGATTCGGCGACCTCCCTGCCAAATCTCTGCCGGTGTCCTCCCAATACGCGCGTACCTTCGTATCTGGGCGAACATCCGCCGCACGTCATACGGTGTGCGACTATTGGATGCATGGAGTCGTCGGGGGTTCGCTCACCTCCCGCGAGTGTTCCCTCAGGCGGTCGTTCAGGCACCTGCCGGTCTGCCCTATATACTCCCCCCACACGAAAAAGGGATGGAATAGACTACCTCCTTCTTACACTTAACAAACTGCTGTCCGTGCTTTTTGTTGCATTCGGTCGCGGAAGGTGGGGTATTCACCATTCTGCACATTTGTTGAAGCCTTTGCCTGCAGCTAAACACTACCCCTACCTCGAAGCGAGAGGCGAGTCCCTTAAGGCGATGTGCGGTGTTGTGCGAGTAGGGGATAACTGCAAAACGTTTTTTGCGAGGAACAGGAGCGGCTGGCGGTGCCCGGGAGGCGGTGATCAGCTTCTTTAGGGTGTTGGCCACTAAGTCCTCGGGGTATACCCTGCCCTCCTTAGCCTCTCTGTCTGGAGGAGCACGCTGTGCGCGGTGAGATGGGGGCACGACCTGGTTCCAGAGGATTTCAGGAGTGATTTCACGAGACCCCGTTTAACTGCTTTGGAGTGGGCACTCGTGAAGGGCAGGACCGGCTTTTGTGTGCGCTGTCTGAATTCCCAGCATATCCCATCGGGGCGCATCTCGTTTTTAATGTTACGCAATATATACTTGCGTTGTCACGAACAAATAGAAGAAAGAATTCATCCCACGTGATACATCACCAATAAAAATAAAAAATAATAAAAATAAAAAAATAAAATAAATAAAAAATGCGTTATGACACAGCCGTACAAAGCACGTGCTAAAAAACGAGCAAGTCAGGGAACTAGAAAATTCATCTCTTTGCCAAAAAAGGCCACTGAAGGACTGCTTACACATGCTGCACTCAACCTCGCTATCTCAACAGCCTCCAGAATTTCCCGAGTAAGCTGGTCCCTATGACGCTTAACAACCTCACACCGTTGGAAGTCGGGTAGGCAACCACAGTCGCGGCAATAATGCCCAGATGACCAGACACGGTTGTGGAGACACTGTAAGCGTGCTGTCTTAACCTGTCGTTGAGACAGCGGCCCGTCTGGCCGACGTAGCGCTTGCCACACGTCAGAGGGAGAGAATAAACCACCCCCTCAGAGAACGAGACGAAGCGATCTCGATGCGTCGTACTGCAAGCCGTGGCCGCCCTCGAAGAAGGGTTAAAGGGAGACTCAAGCGGTTTTTGGGGAAGCTACTTTTTTGGTGCGATGGCGTTAAGGAAGTGTCAGTGAATGAGTATCTTCAGTTTTAAAGGCAGAACCGCCTATTAATCACGCAGGAATAAAATACGTGCGGACTCTTTCCTGTACTTGCGAGGACCAATGAAATTATCGTATGTTTGAAAATTTTGGCGGCCTTTGTAAAGTTTCGCTAAAGAAACAATTTTCAGTTTATTTAAATATGTTGTGCATGATAATTTCACAAGACGTAAAATAGTTCTAGTTTAGAATACGCGATACTGCAATTATCGTTTCACAAACAAGGGACTATGTTTTCTCCTTGCCGTCCTCCGCGGGGGTGAATTTCCCGTTCCCCCGGGATGCGCGGAAGCGCACGTATCTGCGCGCACATGGCGTCGGTGTTGATCATCGACGTGTTCGGCGTGGTGAAAGCTCATCGTTCCGCGTAAAAGCGCTATCCTTGACTGTGAATTTCCGTCGTGTGTCGCTATGATAACCCAGCACGTACTAGAAGGGAAGATCCACCTACTCGTGCGGCGATGCCGTGGCGGCACTCTCAAGACAGCAGAAACGCCCGTGCCGTCGTGTTTGTTTACTTCGACTACAGTGGTGCTTTCTAAGCATTTGTGTCCTCGAACATCGCCCGGATTTCTTATTTGGCGCATTTCATGCGTGTGCTCAAGTTCAAGGTATTACTGGCGCGTACCGTATAAAGGACGCGAAGTTTCACGCGTTTTCATCACCGGAGAAAAGTGATTAGTGTTAGCAATCCTGAAGCTCGCAACGTCTATCTGATCACGAAATCATATTTCTACGTTGCTATATCGCTGCTAAGATTACATTGTCTTTTATAATCGTAGAAAATGCGTGTGGCGATATTTGTACTATTGCAATGTCGTGTATAGGGTCGTGATCGTCCAAGACGGCGTACGGCATCTTTTTATTTTCTTTTTTCATCCACTGTACCCTGCAAGCCTATCAAGAAAAATCAATAATAAAGCTTTAGGCTATAGAAAACTGTCTGTCTCTATTCTGTTACGGCATGGAGTAGCAGTGCGTCCCCTTTTTAGAGGGGCCGCTGAAACAGCTGACGGCGACCCGCTGTGCTTGTAATAATTGCAGGTGTGTACGCGCGGCGCAGAGCTGTCGTTCCGGTCGCTCCGGTTGCAACGGACACAGTCGTAGGTACGCGCTCGTTGCACATGTCTGAACCAGCCTTCCCCCGTCCTCCCGAGGCGAAAGTCAACGTGGCGACATCGTTTGACATCACGTAACAGAGGTAACGCTGCGATGTCAAACGTTGGTTTGGTTACGACTTGCCCCAACCGCAAATCGAAGAACGCCCGAAAAGGTCTGCGTTTCATCGTCCTCGGAACCCGAACAGGACTCCGAAGCGCTGCTATCGTCCACATCGCACGTCGGAGTGGCGTCATAGGAAATCATCCCCAGGTCGGCTGTCCGCCGAAGAATTTCAACCTCCAACGGCATCAGGTCCTCGAGCGTAGAGAACGCCGCCATGATCGAAGCTCGAATGACAAAGAGGTTCGGCCGATGCGGCTACCTCGGGATCACTGCGCGACGGAACGTCGTCCAACGCCATTGGCCCGAGATACTTTTGATAAGCGTGCGAGGACCAATGAGAGTGGTTTCGTTTTCGGATGGATCCGAGGTTTGGCGGCCTTCAATTACATTTTATTAAAGAAATAATCACCGTATGACTATACTATTTGGTTTTTAGGGATACATGGGGCGTCTAAATTCAGCTGTCATCATCAGCTCTGCACAACCTGGACAACATGACCGGAGCAGAGAATGACAACGTTGACGTCACACCTGCCCGCAATGCGTTTTAGGTTGTGGGCCA
This sequence comes from Ixodes ricinus, assembly GCA_037355805.1. Lineage (NCBI taxonomy): Eukaryota > Metazoa > Arthropoda > Arachnida > Ixodida > Ixodidae > Ixodes > Ixodes ricinus. Next base: position 73,613 of record JAZHYW010028935.1, on the reverse strand, counting down.
AGGCGTGTATGTAGGGAATGACTACAAACTTTCTTCTTTCCCTTCCCTTTCTGTTGTTGGCCTCTTCTTCACTTGTCATAGGCCTGCTCCTGATGTCTTGATGTCAGTTGTAAGTCAGCGCTGCGTCCGTGTCACTTCTTTGTCTGGTCCTCGTCTTTTCGCGCTGTTTCTAATTCCGACGCATGACTTGGTCAGTTCTTTGCAAAGCTGGAGTTTCAACACGGCGGTACGCTTGGCTGAGGCCGCAAAAAGCGCAATAATTTGCCGTATTGTCCCGGTGGTGTTTCGGACACTTTGCACCCTTGATGTTTTGGGTATAGAAAAGTTCAAGCTGTGGGGGACGCAGGGGCATCTAACTGAATGCATAGCTACTTTTTGGATTTCCTGAATGGCACCGCAGAGCTCGGGAATCGTTACTGAGCATCCGTCGGTCGCAATGCCTATACAGCCTTTGGGGTCAAGAGACAATGACTTCATTAGACTTAGCATCTTGCTCTTCGTTGTCGGACCCGCTGTCTGACATGAATGAATTCTGATTTGAATCGTGAGCCTTGAGTTTTTGAGGATCCAAGAAACCCACAGAATCTTCTCCGATGTTTAAATCATGCTCATAACTCAAAACAAGAGATAACTGAGACTTCTGAGCCACGTCTGTTGTCTCGTCGAACATAATGCCATAATATGTACTCTGTCGAACTCGGGCCAAGATCACGGAAAGAACTTCGTCTCCGCAACAATCAATAAGGGCGTATTGAGTCCTCTTTCTTGCGAACATCTTCCTCCCTGTGGCTGTGGAGATATGTTTTTCGAGGGCATGGTCGTCACGTTTCACTCTGAAGCGCAGCAGCTCCCTCAAATCTCTCCCATTCTCCCAACTGTCATTGCCGTACAGGGCGGAGGGACGTTTTGGACGACCCCGCGCCGATAAGTTGTTACCTTACGCTCTTGACTTCGAAGAGGCACCGCATTCCCTTCGCCGGTACATTTCGCGTCTGGTGAACTTGTCCAGTCATCTCTCTCCCTTTTGTTTGGATTAAAATACCAAAGACGTTGCCAAGGAAAAACAGTTGGCCGAATCCACTGTCCTGTTTCGGCTGCACAAATCTAGTTTGTTGACCAAGTAATCACCGCTTGACCAAGACGAGGCATTCTTTCAGAATTTGTGTTATCCCACTTAGACAAATTTTTGACCATTGACCCTCGTATAAACTAGCGCGTAACTCTCGCGTTATAGGCTATTGGAAAATTCCGTGAAAATGCATAACATTTTATGTTTTTATAGTGTGTCTAGGCATAGCCTCCTCTATACTCACAAAGCCGGCAGTTCGATGACGGAGCCATAGAGTGCCCGGTCGCCAATTTGGAGCGCGAGGATCTGGTAGCACAGAGCATTTGTCGGGAGTCGGGTATTCAGCGCACAGCTTTTGCAGCGGCGAGGACCCGAAACATGGTTTTCAAACCCGACGCGAAAAGAAGCGCTAGCCCGAGGAACGCGAGAAGTGCGAGCGGACATTCCATCGCTCGGGACAAGTGTCTCGCCGCAGCGGGGCGGCCGTTACACGACTCTTGTGATAGAGGGGCCTTCAGACTCTTGTCTGCCGCTATACCTTTTCACTTTCGGCGGCCGCGTCGCGTGACGATCTGCCGGGCTTTGACAGTATAAAGGCGGCTATGGTCTAGGTTATTGATTATTGATTATTAATTATGTAGGTTGTTATTACATGTGACTTCATTTGGCTATTGAACCTGTTTGAAATTTCTGTATGGTGGGTCTTGGTATTTCCTCTTTTTCCTTTCGGACTTCCACCTGTATGATGACCCCTTCATACCAAGCGTGGGCTAAGGCCTGGTCAGACACTTGCGCCTTTTGCCTTAGGCCCCGCGCCCTCTGCGGAACAAATACCCGGAGACACAAACAACAAAAAAATTCGTGACGTATTATACAGAAATCTTAACAATTCCGAACTTTCCTCAAGCCTTGCACGAGCAGCCCAAAGCGCAACACGCGTTCCCTCACAAGCAGCACGAGCAAGGCAGCTGAAACCTCTGGGTATAACGTCACACCTACTAGTCACACCCAACAAGTTTCTTTTTTTTTTTGGGGGGGGGGGGGGGGGTTGCGTTTATTGATACGTTCGAATCAAATGCTCGTGATATTCAAACTAAAGGGACAAAAAATACTCTAGAATTTACCTCTAACTCTTATTTTTTTTAATGAAGAACCTTTTTCGCTTTTCTTTGAAGGAGTGCGGAAACGAAACGACGTGGCCTCGAGCTATCTACGTCTCGCTTCAAAATCGGACAGCGAGAAGCGCAATGCGTGTCGCGCTCGTGACGTCAATGGCTCCTGCACGGCCAAGGGTACAGTTGTTGCGAGCGTTCCCGCTTGGTGGCGTCAACGCGTGACAATCTCGCCTTGTACTAATATCTGAGGACTGTACGCCCTCTGGCTATACACAGCTTGCCCGCAACGACATTCGCGGACATGCCGGTATTTTAAGTGCCACGAGCGTTCGGTTCACCCTCTTAGTTTCACACCGCAGCTCGAGGGAACCAGTAACTATCGAGCAGGAGATCAAACTATAGGGGGCGCTTTATCGTGCCTGTTGTCCCCACAGCCCGCTTTTTACTAACATTGCATAACAAAGAGATTGATCGTCGCCTAGCACCGCTGATCTCTATGTACATTTGCTGGATCGCGTTTGCCCGCTCCGCGAATGCGGCCACTGGCGGCCATCTTTTTGGTAGAGTTATATTACCTCTAGCCAATGTACAGCTGGTGCAGCCACTATCATCCATCCATGGCAGACAGCGTTGTGGAAGTTGTGGTGGCAGGCTGCCATAAAAATAGCCGCGCGTGATATTGCGTTCTTGATTGAAATTGTTCGACGAAACATATTGTTGCAAACCCGGGGTGAACGGTAGGCCGATCTTTGAGGACCCGGTGAAAGTTTCACGAAATCGCAGCACCGGGGAAAAGCAGCACAACACGCATCGAAAGTCTCAACGAAAGAAGCATCGAAAGCAGACGCCGGTACGGCGTCTGCTTCGATGAAGCTGCGCTGCTTTCCTCCGGTGCTGCGCTTTCGTATAACTTTCGCCGGGTCCTCAAAGATGGAGCTACCGTTCACGCCGGGTTTCAAGAATCTGCTTCGTCGAACAACTTTAATCAAGTACAAAATATCATCCACGGTACAGTGTACTAAACCCACGGCTATTTTTATGGTAGCCTGCCGCCGCTAGCGCTGTCCGCCATAGTACTATGATGGCTAGAGATAATAAAACTCTACCAAAAGATGGCCGACCCATGGTCGCATTCCCGTCCATAGGCGGAGCTGGTCAAACGCGATCCAGCGAATAGACATAGAGATCAGTGCCTAGCACGGTATGAGCACGAGTACTTCGTTCTGACCAGTGCTTTAGTCGCACGAGGAGCGGCCTTCGAATCGTCATCTTCGATTTCTCGGATCAAAAACAAACAAGAAAATACGGTTTGTTCTCCCCGCAGGTGAAGCGTGCCGCTAGACTGTTTAGCCAGTTTTAGTAGACGTTCCGATGCTCCGATGACGTATGCCCGAACTCTGCCTCCGCCTTCGCGCTTACAGACAGAGTATCGTTATCTGGGAAGGCTATCGGAGGCATCGGCAGCGGTCTATAAAACTCATCTAGCGTATTGGTACTCCTCACAGCTCGAAATAGAAGTACCGCCTTCAGCGCAAGCTTTCTGCGTTGCTAGACACAAGTGTTAACGTGCAGTCATCCGAGTATGCCAGATAGCACTGCTGAAGTCAGCGAGCTCTCAGTGATAGCGGAGCTCGCTGGCTTCATAAATAATCGTCAGTACTAGTCAGCTGCCTTCATACACACGCTGCCCTTCTTGCCTTCAGGTGGCGACACTAAGCCATGTGTTTGATATCGTTTCCTATGAGATTGAAGCGCCGCCATCAGCGCAGCTGTCGCCCAGCTCACAGCGACGTAGCTTCAGCCAATGCACAGCGAGCTCTCGCGGAAGGCGAGAGCCTCGCTGGACTTCAGAAAATAATCGTCAGTACGCCCAGCTGAATGGCGACACCTGGAAGCCATACCTATAAGGTATTCATTGGGTGCCATATTTGAGCGCGTTGTTCACAGCGCATCCCCGGGGGAGTGAGTGGTATATGGTTGGCCTGGCAGAGGTCCTCGCATCCTCAGATCAAGCTCCTGTCTGCAAAGAACGGTGATCTCGATGGTGTTGAATACACGTTTGATAGGGTGTATTCACTGGCGGCCATATCCGTGTGCGCGACTGCTGAGCACGTGCTGATGGCTAGCTTCCACAGTTATTTTGCAACGTGCACCCCGCACCATCAAGATTGCCGGTCTTGGCAGCCTATTAATGTGAGCTCGTTCTGAGCATGCGCTCTAAACAGTGACCTCAAATATGGCGGCCAGTGAATACGCCCTATACACGCTGCGGAATCACCATGGGAGTTAACATATACCACGTAGTAGTCTCATTAGCGTACTCCGCCAAGTCACATGCAGGACTAAGTAACTCCACAGACGAGATATACTGCCGCGAACTGGCGCTGGTTCTTAGAGGCCGATGACCGGGCGGCATTCCAACGGAGCTTCACAGACCGCCATCAGGCGCAATCTTGAAATCTGTTAATTAGTTTTAAAATTAGTTTTCTTCACTTTCCAGCCTGCAGCCCAGAAACAATAGTCTAGTCTAGTGTTTCTGGGCTGCCATCAAAACATAGTCCATATCAAAACAAAGAAATAAGAGCAACGATTTCGTTTCCGTAGCCCGTTAATGTATATTTATACAAAACATATATTGCTTTCGGACACGTCGTTTTTGTTGCGCTTTAAACTGCTTTAGTATAATGTTGAGTTCTACTATTGTACCCAGCGTTAGCGAGTTGCTATGAGTGGTTAAATCGCTGCTGACTGCCGATTTTATAAATCATTTTTTATGGTTCGTCTGATTCACATACATAGCATGTTGATGCTGGAGTATGTTTCGTTTATTTATGGATGTGGGCGAACTAGTCGCTGACAAAATAATCCTGGACTGAATGCACTTACACGCGGTGCACAGTTGTTGCAGCTGATCAGCAGGCAGTTACCACTCGAAGTTGCAGGCGGTTTGCCATAAAACGCAGCTTTGGTCGCGACAGAAATATTACAGCTCTGTGGAAAAGAAAGCACAGGGTCATCACGCTCAAAATAAAATCACTCGATTTCATTTGAAGAGACACTGAAGCGAATCGCCAATATAAAAATGACGCTGAACATTTGTTTGTGGGATATTTCCAGAGAGTTTGATATAGCTATGCTATTGAGGCTGACTTCAAAGCTTCAGAAACCAATGAAGCAAATCCAACAACTCTGGCTACCGGAGGCGACGTCCCTTAGAAGCTTAGAAGTGAAAAAGGGATGGCAACTGCTATGACGCCGCAGTTGATTAAGATTGAAAATGAAGAAAGAATTTGGGCGCAATGCTCTTCAAAGCAAACATGAACCTGCAGCTTTGGAAAGGGCTTTGACCGCGGGCACAGACACGGGGAAAGCACCCGTTGACTGGCGCTCCCTGCTGACGCAGGACGGTCTACATCACCCAGACAGTACAAACGTTTATTTGAATAGAGCGAGGTCAGCCAGCGTTCTATGCCAGCTTGCTACGCTGTGAAAAAAAGATAAAGCTGGAAAAATAAGGTAGGTGTATATAGAAATGTATTAGAAATAAAAAAGAAAAGAAATCTAGACAGATAGAGGTAGAGTATAGAAATATTAAACAAAAAACACAAACGCGCACGTTTATATGTTTATACACTGATAGGAGTGTTACGTTGACAAGCGTCATCTTCAGAAGGTTATGTACTTGGGCTAGTTGCTGATTCATTGTATGGAACAAAAAACGTTCAAAAAGGACGGACAAGTTGAAGGACGACGAACACCACAGAGAACAAAACAAGTGTCATCTCGCTTTGCGGCGCCCTGCAGTGCACCAAAGCCGCTGTCACACTGATCATACATCCTACAAAAGACAGTCTGCAAAAACACGAGTCACCGCCATATCCGTGGTTCGAACGCCGCGTGCCCAAGTTTTCTCCTCGAACTCATTGCCATGCGGCATTCGAAGCACGGATCTCCCTGATGACTCGCGTTCGAATCTCTATTACAGACTGTCTTTTGTATGATATATAAGCAGTGTGACTTCGGCTTTAAGTGTTCGTTGAAGATGTGTCGTCGTTATGAAGTGTAAGAGAGCTTTCGTGGCCTTGCAACCATCTTTGGAGAAGGCTAAGGTTCAAACAGAACTTCCAAGTCTTCCTGGTCAACTGTCTTTATCTTCGTTCGAGTCTTCGGTGCGATCCTCTGAATGTTACAATGTATACTCCCCGCAGGTCCAGAGCACATATGGGCTGCCCAGTAGAGCCCATCTGGGCCGCCCATGTGGGACCCCCGTTGTCCCGCCTTTTGGAGACCTCTTTGTGCTACTTGGGTGCTTCGAAAAAATGGCTCCGATCCGTTCTCGAGAACCGAACTGAAGGCGATCGCAACGCCGCCATTTCTCCCGAAGCGGCCACTCCGGGAACTGCACGGCTGCACAGATTGGTTCAGGTCGGGTCGCGCAAGGGCCGGTAACACTATCTCGCGGTGCCATTTCGCAGTAGCTATATGAACAAACTTTCATATTGAGGAGCCGTCTCTAAAGGGCGGCGCTGTTATCGTATCCAACATTTTAGTGAAAAACCCGAGACTGAGGTATTGACAGACGACGACAAGGAAGAGAAGGAGAACGTCTCAAACACAGCTAAACCTTTATTGAGGACAGAACCCTTTATATAGGGTTGAAAAAAGAAGGAAGGAAAGGGGACCCTTCTTCACATCACCTCTCTATACAAAAGATACGACACCGGGCTTCTAACAATGGAGTCAAACCAACAAGCAGGGAGGCAATTCGTAAGATGAAATTTGAACAAAGGTTGACCGAAATGGATGATACGCGGTGGGCACGGAAGGTATTCAAGTATTTATACATGAAAAGTTTAAACTCAAAATTGACAAACCGAACCCGAAAGCTTACATTTAAATACCTACACACTGGTGATGAGGCTGAACAGACTACTTCAGTGAAAAAGGGGGTGAAAGAGGCAGAGAGGAAAATGTGGGAGGGAAGAATGCAGGAGAAATCAGCTCTAACAGTGTACAGATCACGAAAACAGGACACAAGAAAGGAAAATGTGTTTGACAACTCACTGGGAAGTTCTTTGCCGTTTGAGGCGAGAACGGGAGTTTTGAGGACGGGGACGTATACGGCTAAATTTCAGGAGACAGACACATTATGTGCCACCTGCCATAATGATAGCGAGACACTAGAGCATTTGGTTTTGAAGTGCACGGGGCTTCGCCCTGCCCTCGATGAAGGAGTAACGGATTTTGCCGGGGCCCTGGGTTTTACTAGTGACGATGGAAGGACGGATGAGAAAAGGATTACAGTGACAAAGAGGCGATTAGAAGATTGGTGGAAATTATATAGGGAAAATTGAATGATGGACAACTGACTAGCACAGCTGGGAACAAGCGGGACAGAGGAAAATTGGGACTTTCTCCCACGTGGCTCCGGCCCAAAGTCTCAACACTGTCTCCCAGTGGGTTCGGTGCAGAGGTAACGCCGACAAGGTTTGACCAGAGGAAAATTGGCGACTCCCTCGCCGGGGGAAAAAGGCAGGGAAGGTGATGTTTTTTGTTTTTTTTATGCCCGATTCCCCGAAGGTTATTTTGCTGATATCCCACACTGCCTGGTGATAATAAGGAGGAGAAAATTGGTCTTAGAAGGGCGGGAGGAATCATATGTTTGTCTTTTTAGCACTAGACTTAGTCTGGGTGGCGCAAGCTACCGCCCGTTACAAAGGGTATAACCATTAACATCCATCCATCCATCCACCATCTGAAAGCACCATAAACGGTGCCGTCAGATGGTTTGTTGATTTGGCCCCATTGTTAGAAGCCTGGTGTCATATCTTTTGTTGAGAGAGGTGATGTGAAGAAGGGTTCGCTTTCCTTCCTTCCTTTTTCAAGCCTACATAAAGGGTTCTGTCCTCAGTAAAGGTTTAGCTGTGTTCGAGACGTTCTCCTTCTCCTTCTTGTCGTCGTCTGTCAATAGCTCAGTCTCGAGTTTTTCACTAAAATGTTTCATATACAGGGGGGTCGGTGGCCGAGTGGGCTAGCGCTACACCAGCTCAGAGCACGTGGAGCGAAAGCTCGCGCTGCAGAACCCAGGGATCCTGGGCTCAATCCCCACCCCTGCCCGTTTCGATCTGGATGAGCATCGTACCGGCGTGCGGTCGTGTATCACTACTGCGTGGTGCACGTTAAAGACCCCAGGCTAGCGGTTGTACCGCACTGGCTAAATTGCTTATCTACAGTGGGTAACAATGTCGCCATGTTCTGGCAGACTAAACTCCTGCTGTATAAACAACTAACGACTAATTTGTTTTTTCATATACACCAGCTCACTTGCGCCCTTACGTTCTGTTCATTATCGTATTTGGTTCGGTCTCGGTGGACGCGAGCGGTCCGGGTTTCAAGGGCGAGTTTCCCAACTGAGTGTTTCAGTAACGTTGCCGAAAAGCACCGTAACGTACGAAAGTTACGGTGTTTTTCGATGAACAGTTATTTCTCTATTTGCCTCACTTTCGATGGTGTCAAGAAACTAGCACTCTGCACAGGGCGCTTATAGTTGAGTAAACATCTGGATAAAATTAACATTTTATTCTCATGAGCTGTCGGGGCGTGCCGAATCCGAGCATTCCAAGGACTTACATGACAGCATCGAATGCCTAGCGCAGTGGTTCTCAACCATCGATGTCTCGCAGACCCCTTGTGGATCGGTGGAGATGATGGAGGATCCCGCTCGTTGTGAGAGGAGAGGAAAGGTATAGGTTAAATATAAGAATGATTTAATAAATGGATATCACTAAGGGCTAGTGTAAAGTAGACCTCTCTTATTGACATACTTGCGAGAAACTCACCCGAAAGCTAAAACATTTCTTCTCGACCTGAAAAAAAAAAAGATTTTATTACCAGGCTTGACTGATGAGGCAGAGCTTCGCGGACCCCTAGCATACCTTTGCGGACCCCTATTTGAGAATCACTGGCCTAGCGCACAGAAGGTTATAAGTCTCGTCACGGTGACATCGAACATTTTCTACATTTTCTAACCGAGAGCTAAAATGAATAAGAATAAGTTTGTTTATCTACACCAGCACCACCAAACGGTATAACAGGTTTAAACCAATTAAAAATAAATATAGTGTCTAATATGACCAAATTTTGTTTCTTATCAAAGCAAAACAAAAGAAAAAAAGGAGGCAGCGAAATTACTTTATTGGGTACGGGCTTGTGTTTTATCAGGGGGCGTTTTTCGAGTATAAAATCAGGGTAATAACGGGATAATGGCGTAGCTTAAGCCTTAAAGTATTGTCCATTCAGTTTTGAGCCTCTTGATTTTATGTCTTGGTTGAGACGACGACGAGGTTTCTTCAGTGGTTTCTTTTGCTTGTGTTATTATTTTTTTTCAGTTTGGAATATAAAAGAAGACATATACGGATTATTGGGTTTATTAAAGTATAAATGTTTGTTTATTTTATTACTTTAGGTTTAATCTAAATTATTGTTCCGTACTGGTTTTTTTTTTCCCGTGTTCTTGAGCTAAAATTTCGTGAGAATGGATTTGAATGTTTTCCTCCCATTAAGTTATTATGTAGCCACAGGGGTTTATGGTCCTCTCAGTGATAGTGTCACTTTGTTTCAAGAGTTATACTTTCCCCTGTCTTCCCTCCAATACACCTCTAAGGAATTCAAGACAAAGTCCCTTGCAGGTCTCCGCCCCGAACCACCCTACGGTATCCTCAATATTTGTTTGTTGCTTCTTTTTTTTTTTTCAAGAAATCATTTTATTGTTATTTTTAACCTATTTCTTTCATCGATCTATCCATTATCTTTTCTTTATTTATTTTTCATTTATTCACTAAGTTAACAATTATATTAGTTCATTCAATCTCTCAATATTTTTATATTTTATATTTTCATTATATATATCTTGCTTGGAAGGAGTGATTGCAAAATTATTTATTAGTTTAATTAATATTGTCCCCCATTTTTACATAAAGAATAACATTAAGACTTTTTTTTTTTTTAAGCTGAAAGGAAGTTTGAGACTGCGGAACTAGCCCGCGCCTCTCTACCTAAGTATTGAGGGGTCTTCCAAGCATGCCATTTTTTTTAATCCTTCTCAAATAGGAAGTTAGGGTCAGGAACCGGTCCGTACCCTCCCGGCATTGAAAATGGTCTTCCTTCGGCATGCATAGTTTTAAAGCTTACTGGATATCTGTGGCTGCGAAACCACCCGCCTGACTACAGTCGAGCACGGCTCATGAATTGGACACGAGAACTGCGTGAGCAGCCGACATCGGCTCGTAACAACCAATGCCTCGGCGGACACTTGGGTACTACACTCGCGTGCAACCACTGATGATGAGAATAGACGAACTCTATCTTGGTTGGACGATACGGTCTGTGACACTGAGGCTTTTCCGCCGGGATTTACGGTATATCGTAAAGACAGACATCGACACGGAGGAGGAGTCTTTTTGCTGGTTTCATCTTGGTGGAGTAGCTGTGCAGTTAAATTTGAGAATGACTCTGAGTCGGTGTGGTGTCGCGTTCGTTTTCCCAAAGGGAACACTGTGGTATTTGGAACTATCTACCGTCCGCCAGACGGAAATGAAACAAGCATTTCTTTACTCTCAGATATGTTATCAGTGATACCAGACACCGTCTTTCTGGGAGGCGATTTTAATTTGCCAGACTTTTCGTGGTCAACTGGGACTACGGCAAGAAGCAAATCGCGTGTTTATTCTATGTTCACAGAATTGATAGATACATTTGGTCTGATTCAGTATGTCATGAAGCCGACTCGACTGACGGCAGTTTTAGATCTCGTATTATGCAATGACCCAAATATTGTTTCTAGCGCCCAGGTATATCCTGGAATAAGTGATCACGATGTTGTTGTTACCGAGTTGAATGTATCAGGCGTACCTGAACAGAAACAAGAGCCACGCAGAGTACTCATCTATGAAAAGGGTAATATTGACGCCATCAATAATGCATTACAGACATATTTTCTAACTTTTTCATGTTTATCTGAGTCTTGTACAACAGAGGAGATTTGGATTTTGTTTCGCAATAAAATATTGGAATTAGTTGAGGCTTTTGTACCTTCAAGAACTTTGCGGCAAAGGCGTAAACAAAAACCTTGGTTTAATGCCGAAATACGGAAACTACTGGGGAAAGCAAGGCGGGCTTACAAAAAACGTTGTAAAGATAACTCTGTCCTTAATTTGCGAGGGTTAAAATATATTAATAATCAATTAAAAGTAGCAATAAAGTTAGCTAAGCAGTCATTTTTTACCAGGCTAAACTGCGATCTTAAACGAAACCCAAAGGTATTCTGGAAATATGTGAAGACGTGCAGGAAAGACGATATTTCTATCCCAGTTTTTAATGTTGACGGCCAAATGTTAAAGGAAAATGTGGAGAAGGCAGAATGCTTCAATTCCTACTTTAAATCGGTATTTTCTCCGGGATTCTCTGGGTATGTGGTTGAGTCACCGAATAGTTATTTTACTGGCATGATGGCGGATATTGATATTGATGTTCATGGTATTGCCTCTCTTTTGCGCGGCCTAGATCAGTCAAAGGCCTACTGGCCCTGATGGTATATCACCTGTTATTCTCATTAAGTGTTCCGAGATTGTATCACAGTACTTGTCTATTATATTTAAAACGATACTTGAGACAGGGTTGGTCCCAATAGATTGGAAAACGGCGAATGTGATTCCTGTTTTTAAATCCGGAGATAAGAAACTTGTAGAAAATTATAGGCCTATATCACTAACGTCAGTTTGCTCTAAGCTTTTTGAGAATATTTTATATAGCGCAATGTTCAAATATCTTGATAGCTTTAACTTTTTTACTCCATCCCAGCATGGCTTTCGGAGTGGATTTTCATGCAACACGCAGTTAGTAGAGTTCCAGCATTACCTATTACAAGCAAATGACAAAAACACGCAAGTAGACGCAGTCTTTCTAGATTTCAGCAAAGCTTTCGACACGGTACCACACAACCTTCTACTGATAAAACTAGCCTCTATAAATATTAATAGTAAGGTACTAAATTGTATACGAAATTACTTAAGTGACCGTGAGCAATGTGTTGTCTTGAATGGATGTAAATCCTCAGTCGTTTCCGTGACTTCAGGGGTCCCCCAGGGTAGTGTTCTTGGACCGTTACTGTTTTTAATTTACGTTAACGACATTGTACAAAATATTCAGTCGACAATAAAACTTTTTGCTGATGATTGCGTTATTTACAGGGAAATAAATTCGACGAGAGACATCGAGATCCTACAGAGCGATCTAGATAAGGTAGCATACTGGTGTAACCAATGGAACATGAGCCTAAATATTGGAAAATGTAACCTCGTTAATTTTGCTAGAAACGTCTCTAAATTTTTTACAAGTTATACTATCAAAAACCTGACAATCGGTAATGTCTCTGAATGTAAATATCTTGGCGTTTATTTTCACCAATCACTTAAATGGAATAAACATATTGACTACACAATTAATAAGGCCAGTAAAATGTTGTTTTTTATCCGTAGAAATTTCAAACACGCGTCCCGAGACGTAAAAGAAACTCTTTACTTCTTGCACGTAAGGTCAATGCTTGATTATGCGTGCGTTATATGGGATCCCTACCAGCAGTATCTGATCGATAGATTAGAGAAACTTCAAAATCAAGCAGCGCGATTTGTTAGTAACAACTACGATCCATACGCTAGTATGACAGAGGTTAAAACCATGCTGGGATGGGAGCCCTTGAGCATTCGAAGGCAAAAATTAAGATTGAAGTTTTTCCATCGCATTTATTATAATAATACTGGTATTAATAAGAATGAGTATCTTTTGGGGCCAACGTATGTTTCAGCTAGGTGTGATAACTCTAGAAAAGTTTTTGAATATTCCTATAAAACAAACAGCTTCTGTCATTCTTTTTTTGTAAAGACAATTAGAGAGTGGAACTTGCTGCCTGATGATGTGGTGAGCACCTTGGACAACAGTGTATTTTTTCTCGGCTGTATATCTAATCTGTGCGGACAAGTGATCACTTTGTGTGTTTTATGTATGTGTGTTATTTCCTGCCCCTCCTACAATAATGCCCTCGAGGCGATGTAGGTACTCTGTAAATAAAATATAAATAAATAAATAAATAAATAAATAAATGCCTGGAGCTCATCACGCGTTCTCTACTTTGCCAACACCAGCGCCTGGGAAGGACTAACGTTGGCGGCGTAGGATAGGCACCAGGCCACGTGGCCGCTTGTTCTGGCTCCGAGTTGAGGGGATGAAAGATGCTTATATTTCTCGATTTTTTTCGGCGACTGCCATTACCTAGAAAAGAAGATCTAAAGCACGTTTATTCAGTTAATAACGTTAAGGAGTGATTCTAAGTAATATTTACAGAGAGCAAAAAGATCGTTTCGTGGCTCTTTAAATTTAATTCAAAAACGCTTGAAAATGTGAGAAAACATGATTGCGCTTAAAGACAGGGACATAGGAAGAACAGACACCACAGAGCGCTAACTTTCAATTGATTTAATTGAAGAGCTTCATCGTTGAAACACACTGCGTCACCGCACCACATCTCATCCAATCCGTGGCCCCGCGACGGACCGCAAGTACGCCAACTCCTTATCCGCCAAGTCAATTGACGCCACACTGACACAACATGTGCCGGAACTATTTATGGCGTCAGCCTCCATAATCTTTCTAACATACTTATCTTTGTGCCTAGCGAGAACAGTAGAAGAAGCAAATAATGGGTTTGCACCCGCAGTCATGACAGTGACATGACAGATGGCCATCCCGAACACCGTTCACTTTTTGGTAGTGTTCCCTTAACCGTACACTTAAACATCTGCCTGTCTGGCCGACATATATCTTGCCACATGAAAGCGGAATCCGATACACGATCCCTTCCGTGCACGCGACAAACGGACTCCTGTGCTTGATTGGGCAGCCCGTCGGTACCTTGCGGAATGGGTCTGTCATCTTGCACATTTTCGCGAGCTTGTTTGTCGCGTGCACGGAAGGGGTCGTGTATCGCACAGAGGTTTTATATACGTTAATCAACATTAATATAGTCCGTTACTCATAAAATCATTCACGACTTGTCACAGTGAACGACCTAGAAATAAAACAAATCATTGTATAGTCCGCACCAGAAGACAGTCCGCATTGGATGAATCTTCAACTTTTAAACATGTATAGTCCGCGGACTATAGTCCGGAAAATACGGTAGTTGCCCAGAATAAGGGTCAAACACTTTCCATAGGAAATGTAAAACCCTTCTGCTGTGCTATCCTCTAAGCGACCATCTTTCCTGCGTGCTAATTATGTGACTAACAACATGCTTGCCCATCTCAAACGTAACTTGTATCGAGCTCCTTTGTCATTAAAACTATTTTTCTATAAGACAATAGTGCTGCCTAAAGTCTAGTATGCAGCCTCAGTCCTGGATTTCTTTAGTAATTATCTCATTGACTCGCATGAAACTGCTCAAAACAGGTCCGCGCATTGCGAGTGGCGTACATCGATGAAAAATACTTTACTGCCTCCTGGGCCGGCTTGCTAGAACAGCGTCTCAGCTGAGACTGGGTGAAAGAAAGCACTCCAAAGGCTGGAACGCGCGAGCGTCTTGAGACGCAGCTTGAGTCCCGCTCAGCTCGTGCGCTGGCTTTGGCAGTGCTTTCTTTCACCCAGCCTCAGCTGAGACGCTGGTTCTAGCAAGCCGGCCCAGGTCTTGCCCATCGTCGCAGGATATATATTTATTATATATATATATATATATATATATACCCGTTCGTAACACTTATCGACATATTCCTCAGCCCAAACCGCAGCCAAAAATTGCGGTGGCTTAGCCGGCTATGCCAGGATATACGTAGCGTGAGCTTATGCGCACAAAATGAGAGGCGCTATCAAGCAGCTCCGGTGCAGCGTCAGACTTGGCTACTGCGCAACGGAGGCGGACAGCTGGGGACGCGGCGGCGCCAGTGCGTCTGCCGCGGCTATGGCGTCTCGAATGCGAAGACCGGCGAGGCGCGCGCGGTGGCGCGGAGCCCGCGGCGGTGGCGGCTCCTTGCTCCGGCAAGCCAGCTGTGCGCCGTGTGACGTCACTGCTCCTCGCGCTTACGCAGCACGGAGCACGGCTCATTATGAGAGCCACGCGAAACCGCTCAACCTCAGGCCAGTGTAGCTCTACGCTACAATAATCCCGCCATCGTTTGTTTCAGCACGCTTTGATGGTCGTCGCGAAAACGGTGCCCCGTTCTGCTGCTCTGATACATTTTATGCGTCATTCAGTACTAAAACTCTCAATGACTGGAATCGTGTACATGTACTGCCAACGTCAATTGGGGATTGAACTGTTTTCTTCACAACTAGTGCTACCTTCCAGTTCCCTATTGTTTGAGTAATGTTTACGTTGTTCCTATTGATTTTCTCTTCCACTCCCCCCCTCCCCTCCCCCCCCCTCCCCCTCCCCGATAATGCTTTCGGCTTCTGAGGCCTGTAAACTAAATAAATATACAAATAAAATAGCAAAAGAACCAAATAAATAAATTCAATAGTGGGAAAAATAAGTAAATAAATGAGGGATTAAAAGGATAAACAAATAAGTAATAAATATAAATAAATAAATGAATATAAATAAATAAATAAATAAATAAAAATTGGTCGCGACGTACCTTTACCTTCAAGGTCCTATTATTGCATGAAATGCATTATAGGGGCTTGATGAGGGACTCGGTGTGTCCCTTGACGTATATTTTTCCGCTAAATTTAGCGGACAAACCGAATGGTTGTTTAGGTCACGTGACGTCAATTTCCCCCGCTACATTTAGCGGGGAAACTAGATTGGTGTCTAGGTCACAAGACGTAAATTTCCACGCTAAATTTAGCGAGTAACTGAATTGGTGTAAAGGTAGGTCACGTGACGTCAATTGCCCGCTAAATTTAGCGTGGAAACTGAATGGATGCTTTGGCAGCAAGACATGAATTTTCCCGCTAAATTTAGCGGAAAAACTGAGTTGACATGTATAGATCCCGTGCCGTCAATTTTCCCAAGGTGTATAGGTCACGTGACGCCACTTTCTCCGCTAAATTTAGCGGCAAATGCACGGACGGACGGACAGACGGACGGACGGAGGGCAGAATTTTGAGATTGGGGTGTAGCGTTAAAAAGCATTTTATGTTTTAATAATTAAATAACATACATTCACTTCTATGCTTCAGACTATTTTTTTGTATTCTTGTCATTTGCCCGCGACACCCACACCGCAGGTCGGAATAACTGATTTTGCGATCTATGCGGAAACACAGACTTCTATTTCTTTAGAACAATGAAATCGTCGCCGCGCCTAATCAAAAAAAGAATCGAGTCAAGCAAACTCTGTAGAGCGACACTGTAACGTCCTCGAATAGTAGCCACGAAAACCGCTTCAATTCAACTAACATACGCTTCAGACATTTGCTATTATTGTAAATGTTTATTGATCTGAGCGATGATACAGAAAGATACAGTATAGTAAACAACAGTAAGCGACGGCTGTTTGCAGTGAGATCGCGACGTTTTTGTTGTTGTACACTTGGTTCAGATGACTGTAGACGCGTGAAGCAGCACAATGTGTTCTTGTCATGTTTGTATCTACGTGCGCTAAAGGAATGTTTCGACGTAAATCTAGGACCATAAGACAGCAAGCAGTTCAAAGCCCTTTCTTGAGTTAGAAATTTTTTTAATTGTTGTATCGTTTGTTGTAGCTGGCAAAAGAGTAATCGCACGAACCTTTCAAAGTATTCGTCGAACAAATTTTCGCCTTGAAAATGTATTGTCTGGATACAATTTGATACTTCTTTATAAATGTGCACTAAAACTGCTGATGTCTTTTTCTTTTCTTTTTTTTTTTTGCCAGTGAAATAAAGTTGGGAACTTTACAGCTTTAGTTGTTATTGACAACTTCAGTATCGAATGAAAGCTGTATAAACCAGAAATTTCTGCGAAAGATACTTGTGATTAACGCACCCTGCCTCTTTTGACAAATGAGATACATCTATACTAGGTATCAGTGGAATTATTCCAGGGGTGGTCTTGTAGCTGAAACGTTCTATAATGTCTAGGAACCTGCCAAGTAAAAGTAAAACAGGAAAATACTCAGTGTTCCGTCTGATACAATGTAAAGCGGCTGCGCTTATGCCATGCTTGAGATGAACGCCTATTAAGATTTTATTATACTTTATTAACTGAATAGTGTCTAATGCAAATATAACGGATAACGCATCTGATCATGAAAGATGCCGTGTGACGTGTACATTCAGAAGCCCTATAGACTGTATAATGCCCCACAAGGTACTTGGGACCCCGATAATTGGCCCCTTATTGCAAGTAGCTCATCCAAGGAAAAGAGAGGTCGGTATCATATTTCAACGGGTAAAACAGTTGTCGATGCTGATTGAAGAAGGAATATTGATCGATGTTTTCAAATCTATCGAGTATATGAGTTCACGGACTTCTGAGAGTGCGAAAACAAATGAGATGGATGATTGCTCTCACTTCCACTATTTGGGAGTGTCGATTTACGCGTTAGCTTGATACAAGTGAGCGAGAGAAAAACACGTTATATCGAGATAACAACAAGCTTAACGTTCACACACACACATAAAAAAAGATAGCGCACAAAGTAGCGCGCCTTTGTTACGCAAAAATGCTTTCAGCCCCGAGAGCTCGCCCTTCAGGCTACTTCCGCCGACCGCCACTTTCGATATTTGAAAGAGTTTAAGGTGAGATATGCGGCCGCGAGATAACCCACAAAAACACTTGGATGGGGGCTCGAACAAACAGCGTGGAGGACAAGCCAACAAACAAACACGCTTCCTTCCTTCCAGCGGAGTTGCTCGGAGAAGGTTCGAGGCGGCCGTTATCGGTGTGAGAATGCGCCGGCGGAGTCTCGGCACCCCCCAGCAGACGGCAAAACACTCCATCCAGTTAATGGAACGCCGATGCGACGCTAACCTCCGGCACGCGAGCGGATGCACGCCTGGTGCGGACAACAGGCAAGGGCGTCGACGAGTGTCCTCCAGAGTTCGAGAGGCCGACCGCTGTTTGTTCGGCTAGGCGGAGTTTACGAGTTGGCACTGGATATCTTTGGCCATTTAAGTGTAGGCTGTCTACAGTCGGTCCCTGAGCTGACGAAGTTCAAGAAACGAAAGCTTCATAATAACGGCCTCATACCACACTTTCGGAAGCTATTTTGTGAATTCGACCTGGACATCGATGGACTTGTAACAGTGAGCAGTGGTATGCTGTCTTAGTGGAAGGAAGCGAACACCCTTTGCCATTGACTGAAGCGTAATACCGCTCGTCGTTCTTATTGGTTAGACATATCACGAGAAGGCAGATCATTGGTCTTCAAAGTGCATATTTAGCTGGCAGTATTATATTCTCGTATACGCGCAGGGACTTCTGAAATGCAGTATTCTCGGGCGTTTCTCGCACGTTACAGCTCTCCAATGGCTTGTGTACATAGAGGTCGTTCTCGGAATTCTCCCCAACTGTTTCTCAGACGAGCCTATCGGCAGCCTCAGCCGAAGGGCAGCCGACGCTTTGCAAAGAGCCTTTTTGTGAAATGCTGGTTGCCAAGTTTTTTCTTTCAGCATGGACCAACTTTTTTATTTTGTTGCATTTACAGTTGCATCTTATTTTTCTTAAAGTAACCGCGAACCGAAACCGTGCTCGTAACTCTATCTCATTTTTTTCTTTTTTTTTACGTTTTAGCGTGGATGTTTAAGTGTTGGTAGAACATAGCGTGTCTATATATTTATTTATGCAGAAACAAATTTAAGCTGACTCAATTCACGTATTAACGAAACTCTTTGATTTTATTATCGCTTTTCTTTAAATGTTCTTGTAAACCATAGTATGTACTTCTGCATACGGGTATTCCTGACATGAAACTGGCACATGAACTTTAGGAAATAAGTCTGCGGATCTCATGGAGTGTTGCACTGTAAGCACTGTAGAATGTAATACGCCCCATGCTGCACGCTTGAGACAGTAGCACAGTGCTTGTGTGACCTCTTGAATTTTTTAAGCGCAATGAAGAGTGGCAATGCACAGTCCAGCACGGTGCTTGATTAATACGCCGTGCAAGTTCGTCAGCTCTTTGCGCATGCGTTTGTTTACTCCCAAATCCGTCCACGTTCCTTTGTTTCTCCCCGACCACAATCAATGAGGGTGCGTGCTTATAGTTACCCCCGTCATCGTGCGTTTCCAACGCACTCTTTATGTTGTTCTTTGATTCGCGTGCCCCTCCTTGCGTTCCGATGTGCCAAAGACGCATTTTGGGACACTTGCTTGCCGTATAGCTTCGGATCATTTTGCCCACCATATTCGATCCCCGCAATCGACACTGTCAGCGAGTACAATATTGTAACGAGAGAGGATAACGTATGTTGTAGTTTAGAAAAAACATTTCAGTCATAAAAAGTAGCATTTTTACCACTATCGGCTTTGGTCGTCAACGCTTCTCTTCGTGAAATAATATCCATCTGTCATTTGTTTCTAACGTGCATCGAAATAGCGGCTGTGTTACGAACACCGTCAGTTCTCACTATGCCACTTTCAATATAGCGATAGTGAAGCCATCTTTCGCGTCTTGTTGCAATCATTGCATCACAAAAGAAGACCTTTCGCTAAATTACCCAAGCACCAAGGAGCAAGCTGTGAATGTAGTTAGGCGCTCTGCGCGTGATGTCTTCTGCATAAGAAATCGTCCGAAAGCAAAAATTCAAAACAAATTACCCTTTGTACGTGCTTTCTTCAGAACCTTATCATTATGTTTAGAGATAAGGCGAGCAGGTGCAGCGCGTGTACTCCGACAATTTTCTTGGCACTCAAATAATGAAAAGAAAGGGCCAAAAAAAAACGGCTTTATTCAACTTTGAAAGAGCATGCGCACTTTGAGACATGGGGCGTGTCTTCCAGCTATGCACTCGGGTAAAGCGCCGTTCACACACTTGCAACCGAATTGGACCAAAAGAGACAAGACCGGTTTTTAAGCCTCTTGCGACGGCGTAGGACAGGATGCGTTAAGGCTCGTTTACACACTTGCAACCGAGTAGTACCGGCTGAGACGAGACCGCTTTTTAAGCCTTTTGCGACGGCTTGGGACCTGCTCCGCAGCAGCACATCCGGTCCTAGCTCCGCCGCCGCAAGAGGCTTAAAACCGGTCTTGTCTCTCTCGGTCATACTCGGTTGCAAGTATGTGAACAAGCCTTTACTGAGGAGCGATCCTACGCCGTCGCAAGAGGCCTAAAAACCGGTCCTGCCTTTCTCGGTCCTATACGGTTGCAAGTGTGTGAACGGCGCTGAGGCCAATCTCCGAAGGTTTCTGGATGCTGAATAATGAGGCTTGAAATATCTTTAGACGTAAGAAAACAAGCGCTGAGCATTGAGTTTCACGTGCTTCCATCAGTGTTGCTGCGTACATTGTTTAATTTATAAAGATAGCCTCGTCAACGGCAGAGCTCCCCGAGTAAATCGCAGCGGTTGGCTGTCCTAATAAGTGCTTTACGGTAAAGTAGATGCACCAGACTTTTCAGAGTGCGCCAAATTATTGTCGTGCAGAGCCCCAGTTTGGATAATCTGCTAACAAAGACATTTGATGCTGTCGAAGGAGCCGTCACTATAACGATGAAACGGGCCCACATACAAATGGGCCGGCGCCACATTTTTGCCCCGACTCGCAGCTTGAGAGCCGCTCGTCCAAATCTCGGTTCTATCACGACAAGTCCCCGTTGGCGCGCTCGCCACAGAACTCGCGGTGGGCTCGATGTTCGCGGCGGATCTTTAGCACCCGGCACGTTCGCAGCGGCCGACGGCGATTTCGCGCCGGTCGCATCTATTGCCGAGGAGTCGCTATTTCGGGAGCTCAAAACAGACATAAAAAAAGCGACGATGTAAACAATGAGCAACATGCCGAGGCGCTTTCAGCGCGCAATCAGTCGGAGAAGCAGGCAGCACTGCCGTGAGAACGCAAGCAAGTGTTGTCGCCTTGCACCGCATGCAGTGCAGCGGCGCTGATCAGAAGCGCCCGCTGCGTCGGCGGAGGCACGGCGCGTCACATTTATGAGCGGCCACGGAGACGCGAGAGAGCCTCCCATGGGACCGAGATAAAAGATGCGGCGACGTCACCGGGTGCTTCGGCTCCGTGACGTAGCAGCTTATATAACGGCCGACTGCCGGAACTGGACCCCAGTGAACGTGGCCCTGGGGACACTGTGCGCAGGAACGGCACTGACAGACGCCGCCGCCGCCGTGGACCGACGCCGCCAATCTCGGAGACGTGACACTTCGCCGCTCGGACTTGCGCTGCGGGACCGTCGACCATGTCTGCCCACGGGGTTCCGTGGACACTCTTACTCTTCCTGGCTGTCGTTGGAGAGGTGGCCATCACCAGGTAATTGTCCGAGCAACCCCGTCATAGTTTTTTTTTTTTTTTTTGTCGGTTTTTGGGAGGAATTAGCACAGCTTTCCTCACAACTTGACGCCACCAAAGGACCACGACACCAGACGCTGATCGGCCAGTCGCCAAACCGACTACTTACTGACCAAGAGGTTGAACAGTGACCGTGCAGTTAGAGCGGCTCCCACTGCAAATAGCCGAATTAAATAATAAAAAAGGAATCCGGTGCAATTCCCTGTTTGCACTAACTCTGTAACGCCGTAGTGACATTAACCCAAGACTCGATAAAAGAAGGAAAACGCATACAGTGACACTTGATCGCTCGAACTTGCACTGCATAACCGTCGACCATGTCTGCACATGGGCTTTCATGGGCCGTCTTGCTCTAACGCTTTGCATTGGGGTCTTGGGCTAAAGGATCTATAACTTAATTTCTTAACCCTAGACAGCGGGAAAGCAGGACAAGACAACACGCAACACGAATCTCTTTCTTGTGATTCGTGTTGTCCTGTCCTTTTGTTTCCCCACTCTCCAGGGTTAAAAAATGTCAATTCTTAACCAGCTTGTCTGCCCCCCCCCCCCAATCCTTGTATTAACTTCATATAACTTCATATCGTGCTTCCGCGCGCCAACGAGGTTGAGCTCACAAATATAGCTCGCAGAAATAACAAGGCTTACTTGCCAGATTTATTCAACTAAACCGAGGTTTTCCTTGTTGTTCATATGTCTTTTTTTTTCGTTCTATTTTCGCCTGTCCATAAAGTTAACAACGCCCGAGTCTCCTACGCGATGCCGTATCGAGTATATTATTGAAAAAATGTAAACACAGCGTCACACGTGCATTGACAAAACATGAATGCAGCAAACAAAAGAAGTAAAAAAAACAGTTACGATAAAAAACAAGTTTCGCAAAGGAAGGCCCCAGCTGAAAGGTCGATGTCCCGATGAACGTTCGTCGTGTTAGAAAGAAGGTGCAGCCAATCCATGACACACGCTGCACTTCATTGAGCCGTTGTTTCCTCGGAAGGTATGAGCATACAATCGAAACATCCACTTTGGTGGATGTTTTGACTCGCCTGAGGTTGTCAACCCTAACAAAAGCCGCTACTCAAACGGTTTTTGATTTCTTTTTATTTCGCATTTTCATCATCCATCTTACAAAACAGCAGTGCTGGTTAAGGCACGGGCGCGAACGCGTCGCTTTTTGCAGTGTCTTCAGCGCAAGCTCTCGCAGAAGCAAAGCATTCCTTGTCTCTACACCGTAGGCACTTGTCGAGACACGTCTGAGTGTCACGTTAGCTTGAGCTGCTACAAAGGCTACTAGCGCGACCTCGTTGCTTCGAATGCTTTTGACCATGCCGTGACTGCGCTAGTGCGCGTGCAGCGGGAGCAACAACCGGATCTCAGGCGAGTCAAATGCCTTTGTGGCAGTAGGAATTTTGACAAAATTAATCGCAAGAAAGCTATAAAGCTACCGGAAGTTCGCGCTTCTGACGGGAGGTTTCCTTGTATGTGACTTGGTCCTGGCTTGGTCGTACTTTGGCGCGTGCTTTGCCACCTTTACTAAAGGTTATTTTTGCCTCGAGACACATTCACCTCGCAGGGCTTTGTTCTCCGGCATTTAGGAGCATGACGAGCTAGTCCCTCGATCGCAAAAATATCGTGCTAATTATCTTCATTCTTTACTTTTATATATATATTATATATACTATATATTGAGGCTGTTAATCTTATTCGAATTCCAGTTGTGTTCTTGAACTCCGTCATTAATTTTTGTCCAAACTTAGGAAACATGCACAGCAAGGCGCCATTAGAGAGTTTTAGTGGGAGTTTAGCATATTGTTTTCAAAGGCCCGCTACCTACGGGAGCGCGCTTCAGAGCATGCATCGAAGTGTCAGCGCGAGCTCCCGCTACCAACAGCGTGGCCTCAAAACACGATCTACTAAGACTCCCTAGTATAAGATCGTACGCAGCGGAGAGCGGTCCCAGCGGGCGCGTGTTCCATACATATGCTTCGAGGTGAGGGCACGAGCTCTCTAGCAAAGCGAAACTCTAGCGTACGATCTATTAAAAGTCCCTATTTATTCAGCTTCTAAATACCGTCACTCTAAAAACGGCTCGAGGGATTTACTTTGTTCTGCTCGTAATTTCGCGTCGCCTAGCTCCTTCGTGCAAAAAAAAGTTGCACCATAAAGACGTATTTGTACAGATGTTAGTCGCGCGACAAACGAATGTCACGATGCCGCTAACCCCCCTTTGATCTTACACGAGAACCACGCCTTACTTCATCTCAAGTGCTCTCAGTAAGTGCCCCCCCCCCCCCCATATGTAGTATACTCAGGTTCTTGAACAAAAGAAGATGCACACGCGGCGCAATAGTGATAGATGAAAGTCAAAGCCAACTATTGGTTTGAAGGATATTAAATCCTGACGACTCTAGTGCACTCGTCTAACATTAATCCTTGCACTATATGAAATTTAGATCTGTAACTTGACGAGGCATGCAGTGCACCGATTATTCGCTTCATGACTTCGTGACTCGTTGAACGAAACAATTTCTCGCTTATTAAACATCTCTAGAACGGACATTGTTCTGGGATAAAAATAGCAAACCCAGCATTTTCATCGGTAATCGTATAAGGACAAATTCTTAGGTCCCGTAATTGAGGCGCTTCCACCCGGCAAAAAGGATGGTGTCAAACACTGAACATTCGGGATTGCTTCGTTTGGGGCTTCGGAGTTTGACGTCCAGTATAATCGCCTGACAGGAAACAAGCCCTCGAGCCGGGTACTAAACCATTTTCAAAAGTCTGAGTCACCGTGTGGCAGTCCCAAAAGCTTTAATATTTTCTCTCTGATGGCAGTTGATAGGAGATCACGCTCAACAAAATCAAGCACCCTCGATTTCGCGAATCGAAAGTGATCGTAAAAGGACCAACATATTTTCCTCGTCTGCTTTCTGCATTTGAAGACTTTCGCTTTTTCTGGTGTGGAGAATCTTTTGTAGCACCGCCTAGTGCCATTACAATAAGCTACGCTTCAGAGTAACGACACTTTGCCATATTGTGTATGCAAAGTCGTGGTTGCCAGTTATCTGAAGCTTTATCGGAATCACAAGAAACGCTTTTCCGCCGTCCACAAATGTTTAAACAGTTCGCAGAAAGCAAAGCAACATTACGTCACCTTGCTAACACCTATTCTAATGCTGAGGAAGTCGCACTTTCCAGATCATGACGATCGGCAGTCGCATCTGCTCTGCATACGAGCCAAAATGGCGGCGCCCACAACAATGTCAGGGAACGGAGTGCCGATACTCTAAGCGCGGCTCATTAAGTAGCTCTAGCACTGCCTTTAGAGCGTCGGGTTTGGCTCTGCACAGGGTGGGTAGACTGACTTTGGGAAAGGGTCTATTGACAACGAAAGTAAACGTTGAGATCCACCAGGCTGCTGCGAGATGTTACGAGTATCGACATTTTGTAGAAAATATCGAAATCGTACGAGTCTCACAGGCAGACCTCGCTCGACGAGCGTGGCTCGAACCAGCTTACCGGAGCCCGAGTTCTATAAGACGTCCGCAAATGAGAGACACATGTCCATGTTTCGAAAGGTGTGCGCAATGCAGCGTTCGTGAGAGATTAGCCATCCTTGCGTCGCGAGTGGATTTCGGAGTCCGGGGTTCGGCAGTGAAACGCGAGCACGGTGCGAGGGATTGCCGCCAGAACGGAACTAATACACCGCGCTGGCTGACGAGATAACAACGATGGTCTAGTCGTGACGGCATCCCCAGCCCTCGCTCCCTCGCCGGTATCCGGGATCGGGGGAAAAGAAAAAGAAAAGAAAGAAACAGGCACACGTCGCTTTCAGTGCCGCTTCGCGTCGTCCAATATTTCGCTCGCCAGAGACGGCCTTTACGTCGTCGCTGGGCAGCGCGTTCCATGGCCGGTCTTGGCGGCTTAACCTCCTAGATTTTATGTTTGGACCCCGAGTGCGAGCCTTTTATTATTTTGTGTTTTTTGTAGTCCGGGCTGCGTAAGCACCCTGCGGGGTGTGGCTTCTTAGGGTCGCATCGCGATTGGCTGGCTAAGGAGTGATAGTGAGATGCACGTGAGGCCTGGCGGCGTATCTGGCGGAGAGCCGATCGAGATACGGTGCACTGGGAGCAGATCACGACGGCCGAATCCCCCCTGAAACCGGAGAAATCGAATCAAAAATCCCTCGCCTTCGATTAAAAAGCAAAACCAATTTGATCTCCTAATTACTCTGCCGTGGATTACTATATTCTCGCGCGTTCTACAAAAAACTGTCTGTCATCTAGTTTCTTTTTTTTGCATACTTTTGATTAGCGTTGTTTTTTAAAGGCCGACGTACAACCTCGGCTTTCTGCAGGGAAGATACTCCTTCTTTAGGGCTCCCCTCTCCTAAGCTGCGAGGGGGAGTCAGGGTGGGGCAAGGTAAAACGTGCAGAGGATGCAGGAAAGGAGGTGGCAGGCAAAAGTGGAAAAGCGCGAAGTGTAACGTGCAAGTCTTTTAACTGAAATGGCTTTTACCGGAAAGTCACCTCGCGGGCTCCCGTGCAACAAAACGGGAAGAAACAACGAAAAGATGGCCCGAGCACTACCCCGCACAAACACTCAGTTTGAAAGGTGTTTATTTTGTCGAGATAGCGACATGAGTGAAGACAAGTGGCCCTGTCTTTATCGTGTCTGCAATCGTTTTCTTTTTCTTTCTGTCGTTTAATAGTTTCTAACGAAACCGGACAGGGAATGGTTTTGTCTCGGCTGTTTGAGCTGCGATTGATTATGCTTCCATATTTTGAAGAGTCCACGCGTATTGAATTGTAGTGAATTGGGAAAAAGCTCATTCCAGAGTTTAATTCTTTTCACGTATATGTGCTTTTGATGATCGAGTGTACCTTCTCAATGATTCTAATTTCCTCGGTAGAGAGACATGGGAAATGTAGTCCCCATAAACCTTACGCTTGTTTCTATAACACTGTGGCTTAAAAACTTCCGAGGTCTACATAACCTTGTTCTGCACTCTCAGTACATAACGCTTGTGCCTAAAATGTTGGATATGTTGGGTATTTCTAGAGTTGGTAGTTGATATTGATTTGGGCATGGTTGGTTTTGGTGGTATTTGTTACTCAGACCTCGCCCTTTTGTCCCTCCCCGATTTGAGAGATTTTGCCCCTTTAAACGCGCCGTGCCTCCCATATTTTCGTGGTGGTTGAGGCTGCTATTTGTACCGCCATTTTACGACTTCTGTAGGTCGGAGCATGTGGAGTGCTCGTACGTTTACTGAAGTTTACTTACTCGGATCCTTAAAGAGGAAAGGAACTTTGCTCCTTTTCCTCCCTATGATTGTTTCAATCGAACTTGTTGCTCTGAAAAAGAATAAAAAATTCAATACTAAAAGACATGTAAAAGAGAAGAATAAAAAAGAAGACTTTACTCACAATAATGAAACACTGAAGTTTAGCGAATCGTTTTCTGTGAAACCGCTTCGGGCTGCGCTTCAAAGCATTTAAAGAAAGGGCAGAAAAAATACGCTCTACCAAGACAGAAGCGCTGAAGGAAATTTCTGGTTTGCAACTGGCGATGCGTATTTATTGAGGGCATCCTCGCGGAGCTGTCGACATCTTTACCAGATACGTGCAGCACAACTTCGGAAAACCAGTTAAACGAGCCCAATAATGAGAGGTACTGAGTGGGGCGCCTCCTAACAATGAAGCGTACGTTAGAAAGAACTACCTGCCACTTCGAAAAGTGAGAAGCTACGAGAGTATAAAAGCACCCCAATCACCCTAAAGCCGGGGTCACAAAGAAAAAAGGGTGTTTCTTTACACCCTTTGTCACATATAAAAATACACCCCGAAATTTCAGTTCGATGTACAGCGCACTGATGTTGAACCGACGGTACCAACTTTCAGCAAGCGGCTGGACAGCCGAGTGGTACAACTTATTAAAATAGCTAAGGTACATGTTACTGTCTGCAAAAAATATTAATCGAGGCTTCCTTGACCCTACTATACTCTGTTTCACCTTATGATGTACCGCAGGAAAGGCTACAAGCGCGAGCTTCTTGCTCTGGGGCACATCTCGGCGGCACAAGCTCTCGTGACTTAAGAGCGGCTGCCAACGCTATGAGCTCGCGCTTCTAGCTTTCGCTGCGGTACAACATAAGGTGAAACGAAGTATACAAAACCTCAGTGCTGTTTGTCTGTAGTTTTTTTTTCGATGTTAACTTTAGCTGTTTAATATGTTATATCGCACCGCTATCAAGCCCCAGAAAAGTTTGGGCCGTCAGTTCAATCTACGTCAGTGCGCTGAACGTTGAACTCATGTTTCAGGGTGTATTATGTGTAACAAAAAATGTAAAACCACACCCTTTTTTTTTTTTAAGTGTAGATTACACAGAGGATACTCGGCAAACACGGGTCACCGCAGTATCCGTGGTTCGAATGCCGGGTGCCAAGTTTTCTTTTGAACTCATCGCTTCGCGTCATTCGAAGCACGGATCTCGTGGTGACTCGCGTTCGAATCGAGGCAGACTGTACTGGGTGATTCAAGGGAGGCCATGCTCTTTAAATCGACCACAAAATTCGGTTTCTAAAGGCTCGTTCACACAGACCCGTTTTTCTTACGTTACGTTACGAAAAGTCACCGGGAAATCTGTGCTTCGTATTAAGCGTGGCTACCAATTCAAGGAGATAGCCTGGCACGCGACATTCGAGACACGAATGTTTCGGTGACTTAGACGTAACGTAAGAAAACGGTGCTGTGTGAAGGCTAGTTCACACATTGAGCCCGATTTCTTACGTTACGTTACGTCGTACGAAAAGTCACCGGGAAATCTGTGCTTCGTATTAAGCGTGGCTACCGATTCAGAGGAGATAGCCTGGCACGCGACATTCGAGACACGAATGTTTCGGTGACGACGAGCTAGGACGGTGAGTTACCGTGGCAACCAAGGACACAAGGCTCGTCGTAACGTAACGTAAGGAGTTGAGCTCGGTTCAACTTTTCACACAGCACCGTTTTCTTACGTTACGTCTAAGTCACCGAAACATTCGTGTCTCGAATGTCGCGTGCCAGGCTATCTCCTTGAATTGGTAGCCACGCTTAATACGAAGCACAGATTTCCCGGTGACTTTTCGTAACGTAACGTAAGAAAACGGGTCTGTAGTGAACGAGCCTAAACGTTGAACCGAGTCAACTCCTTACGTTACGTTACGACAAGCCTTGTGTCCTTGGTTGCCACGGTAACTCACCGTCCTAGCTCGTCGTCACCGAAACATTCGTGTCTCGAATGTCGCGTGCCAGGCTATCTCCTTGAATTGGTAGCCACGCTTAATACGAAGCACAGATTTCCCGGTGACTTTTCGTAACAAAACGTAACGCAACGTAAAGAAGAGCGGTGCAGTGTGAACCAGCCTTTAACCTATCGCCACAGTGTGTACTAGAATACTTGGGTAGTGTTGGGACCGGAGGGGCTCGCCTGAAGCGCGTGGTATTGATCGCGACAGGTGTCGACACCGGCGCGTTATCCGGAAGGTGTGCGCATGCGCGGCTGCACGCGCGAAAATATGAATCTTTGGTGTCCCTTTGGTGGAGTGCACATAGAATTTATGATACAGCTACGACCTGCCAGCGGTCGTTCCGCGGCATCAATTGCGCTGCGGCACGATCGTTAGCAACATGATGCTTCAATGTATTGGACGGTACAAGCTAGATTACCCTTCCTTTACATAAAAACAATTGCGACTTTAAAGAAGCGGATTGCAAGTTGTTTCAGCGTAGAATTAGCTGCGACTTTCGGTTTGTCGGATGGTGAGCATTTTAAGAAAATGCCCATTCCCTTGGTCGCAAAGGCCGAACATTAGATATTTGAAAGGGATATCTAAAACTCGGAAGCATGTTTTTTTCTATCTTATTTTATAATGGAACGAAACGGCACATACTACCGAGATTGTTTTAGTATGTTTTTAATACCCCAGGTTAACTTCTCTGTCTTCTTTTCTGCCCGCCTTCATTTTTCTTGACCTTAATCAGCTCGCTTCACTTGACACTCATTCTTGTGTTCATTTATGCGACGAACCACCCAAGCGACTGTCGCAAAGGGGTGAGAATCTTTTATTTCTTCACGGCTACCACGATCATTCGAGGACCACCCGACGTTCACTTGTAAGAAGTGGCTTATAAGACGTGACAATTTTTATCACGCGTCTTAACATTGAACTTAAGTAAAAAAAAACTAAGACAACGTGGGCTAAACAAGTAATGCTTTATAAAATTCAAAGAAGAAAACAAGCAACTATTTCACATCATTTAGACCAGGAAACAACAGCACACGTAATTAAGGCAAGGTAAAAGTTGCAATAGTTTACAGCACGGCATTGAAATACATGGTCACAATGTGCGGCGCATACATGGTTACAATGTGCAGCACATACATGGCCCTGAAGGTATACTTGGCATACCACATCAGCTAAGTTGTCGAAACAAATGAACACCGCCGTTTCGATGCTGATCTTGTTAGACTTCGGCTCAAGAGCAGTCTCCAAATAAGCAACACCGTCGAAGTTGCTGAACTTGTGAACAGCCCAGTAGAGAGTTGGCATAGTCAGGGAGCTTAGTGCGTCGCGATCGATGCCTTGTGGGATCACGGCAGGAGCTTCGCTGTTCACCACTGGTGACAACGGGTCAGTTTCCCAAGCGAGCCCCGAACGCTTTGCAACGATGGGCTCTGGTGAACTTGCCTTCCGCTTCCTTTCCTCTCGTCCTGCGGGAAGGTCATCACTCAGGTCCTGGGGTATACACTTGGCAGCAGAGTCGGTACAGCGTCTGGCGTAAGCGCTGGGTGTCCACGAGGGATTCTCACTTCCCTTCCGCCGATGATGTGGACGTAGTATCGAAGGATGAAGCGGGGCTCGAAGTGCAGCTCGCAGACAGCGCTTGTTTCTTCAAGACGCTTCTCCGACCGCTGCAGATTCTTGTCCCAAAGATCTCTTTTGGCTCTGTCCTTTGGGGCGCCGAAAACGGACCCCGTTTTCACTCCTTTCACTCGGATGAGGCCCGTTTTGCAACCAGGTGCAGAGCAAGAGTTCTGTCGCTGTTTCGCCGGTGGAATTTCGGCACTACCCTACGCGTTCACCATCCGCAAAATCAGAACACAAGATTCAAAGCATATTACGATCGAACACACGGAACTATAAAGTCTTGGTTCCGACACGCGCACCGCTCGAAGTGAAAAACACACGGAACTATACTCTGTTTCACCTTGTGTCGAACCGCAGGAAAGGCTACAAGCGCGAGCTCCTTGCTCTAGGGCACATCTCGACGGCACAAGCTCTCGTGCACCAAGGGCAGCTGCCAACGCTATGAGCTCGCGCTTCTGGCCTTCGCTGCGGTACAACTTAAGCTGAAACGGAGTGTATAAAATCGTGGTACCGACACGTGCACCGCGCTCAGAGTGAAAAAAAAAGACAAAAAGAGCGGTCTGCGCGATTTTTCCGGATAACTCGACTACAGCGCCGCCACGAACTGTCAATACACGCGCCCTCACGAGCTCCCGTTGCCGAGCCGCTCCGGTCCCAACACTACCCAAGTATTCTAGTACACTGTACTATCGCGCTACGACTTTGTGCAACGTTGCCCACAGATGGTGCATTCCTCTTTTCTCTTTGTGAAATTTGCGCACAAGAGCGAACTTACCTGGGAAAAAGCAAAGGAGAAAGAGCTTAGCTCCTATGGAAACGCAGCGACTCCACCTGTCTTCAAACAAGACGGCGCCGTTTCGCACGGGACGTACAAGGATGGCGCAACGAACGCCGCCAACGTAAGGAGTGCCTACATGTCTGTCTGTCTCAGCGGTGAAGACATCCATTGTTGCACTAAATGTTCAGCGCGTGACGCTCTCGCGCGCTCGGTGCGTGACTTGGGCGCTAAAATGGCGTCTTTGCATTAGCCAAAGCTACGCGCTCGAGCTGATTGACACCGGATTGCGCGTACTTCAAAATGCATAAAAAAACGATTGGGCGTAAAAATGGCTGAGATGTCACCACTCAAGCAAAAGCGCGTGTGTATGAAGGCACTCTACGCCAACGTAAAGCCCTTCTATTCTGGGAAAAGTGGCGCCATTCATTGTTATAGGAAATGCTCAAGGCACGTGCCGCGCGCCACTTCTGGGAAATTCATGGCGTCTGAAATCCAGCTCAGTGCTGCGCTGTGCCGCCATGATCTTCCCAAGGGCTGCACGTTGCACGTGCCTCGTGCATCGACACACCTTGCGCTACTTTTGAAACATGAAGGGGGCTTTACGCCAACGAACGAGCATACGGCGCCGAGAGACGGCGTTTTTAGCAGACGATCTTTTCGACTCAAAAGCGGAGCGCGTTCCGCAGGCGGCGACAGTCGCAGAGACAAAAACAGGCGCGGTAACAACAAGGAACTGCAGTTCGTTGTCTGCTAAAGATGCCGGCTCTCGGCGTCGTATGCTCGTTCGTTGGCGGCAGTTGGCGTCGCGACCAGCTACGCCATCTCTTGTCTCCCGTGCCAAAACGGCGCCGTGTTCTTTGAAGACCGGTGGCGTCGTCGCATTTCCATAGGCGCTAAGCCTTTTTCTTTCTTTACTTTTTCCTCAAATAAATTCGCTCTTTGCAAATTTTACACAAAAAAAAAAGCACGTTTTGTGGGCAACGCTGCACGAAATCGTAGCGCTATAGGTTAAAAAACCGAATTTCGGGGTCGATTTAAAGAGCATGGCCTCCCCTTGAATCACCCAGTATTTTGCATAATGTAGGCAGTGTGACCCCGGCTTTACAAGAGCCACAAGAGCGAGCTCCGGGCTTTCACCTTTCTCGCCAGGTTCCCTGGTTCTGCAGTGCAAACACCGTTCAGGACAACATGCTCGTGCTTGTAGCTCCAACTTCATTCACCGATAAAGTGAACAAACCATGTATGTACCATTTCAATCAATGTTTACACACTCACGCCCCAACACGTGAGTTTGTTGGTTCGGAAAGCGAGCCAAACGCGCGCGTCCCACTCACGAATAAACCAGAAACACGACTTTACACAAAAGCAAGTAACATATTTCTTTGTTTAGTAGGTTTGTCAAGCACACGTGCTTGTGCAATGAAAGTGCTGTTCAAGGCGGCATGCTCACGCTTCGGTTTTGCTTGCAGTCATGACGAAACGAAAACGTTCTATACTACGATCACTCGACTGCATCGTCACCGACACGGGACTCTTCCAGTATGTTCAACATGCGAGGCTTGTCAGAAACAAACTTTAATAAAAAAAATTTTTTCAATCACTTGAGGTTTGGCAGAAAGAACGTTGCAGAGAACTTTTTCTTCTTATATTTTTAATAGTTAGGTTTTTTTTAAAAAACAAAAGTCACTCGAAACACTTATAAAGAAAAACTATATTTCTAAGCTTTCCATTGGTGATAAAACCATACAAAAAAAAGTTTAAAATTTTCTTTAGCGTTCTTTTGGAAGTGTGTTGTTGAATGTCGACCATGAGGGGTAAGGGGGAATAAAGAATTTTGGGTTGGGATGAATGATTTTAAATTGGGACTTTACTAATCGCATATCGTTTAGTTGGCCAAAAGAAAGAGGCTAGAAAGTCAAAAGCCAGCTTTTCGGTACGAACATTTGAAAATATAGCGGACTATTTTGTACCTTCTTGCCTTCGAAAGCTCTCCGCCTTTTCACTATGATACATCCGCGGTTCCAAAGGCGCGTCACCGGCGCCAAACTGACGTCAGCAGAGCCCAGCTCACGCATTGGACACGAGAACTGCGTCACTCGGACGTATGCGCTCGTCAACAATCAATCCGTCGACGAATATTTGGATTCGCGTTCGTGGCCAATGAGTTCATATATCTTACACCGGAGGATGAATCCACATTCCGACAACCAGCCTCAAGGCACCTTAGGTCCCTTTGTCATCGGCGAATCAGGCCACGCTCCTGGGTCGGGAGCACATGCCAAGCTCGGAGGACCGCGAACTTATTCGTCGCCGACCATAAAATTCCTCCATCTAGAGACACCTTTAGGATCGTGTGAATGTAGTACGGTGGTACGGACAAAAGTATGTACACAGTTAGAAGCTCCTCTGGTAGAAGTCCAGGGGCCCCGACGTAAATGACGGGGCCAAGGAATCGGGGCATCGCCGCCTGCTGCTATTGGTCAGCTGTGCGATGGCGATGTCCCCCAGCATGTAGATTAGGGCCCCAGGTGGCTCTGCGGACGTCCTCACGATCGTTCCAGAAATGTCCTACTGACGTTCACGTGACATCTGTACGGCCTGGGAATCGCCCACGCACTTCCCCACCTATTCAATTCAACGTTGTTGTTTTTTTCTTTCCTGATTACCAAGAGCTCAAAAGTCTTTTCGGTAAAGCACCACACAACACACATACACATGATAAAATTTATATTCCTGCCCAAATTCATACTCATATTTAAATTCACACGTGCTTAAATACCGTTTACCTTTTTTTCTTTTCTTTTTTACACGACAGAATTGTGCAAAAAATATCAAAACCAGTAACCTTCGTATTTAAAACATGCCGTATACGCGAGCAAAGTGTTTTGAAAATCTCAAGTAATCGAAAAAATAACAGTTACCTTTTTCAAGTAACGGTCATTTACTTTTCCTCTCAAGTAATCAAGTAATCTAATTGAATACGTTTTACCTAAGAGTAAGAGTAATTATAGTCTATTACTTTTTTTAAAATATGTGCGAGATCATCCACGACTATAGCATCATGATCCAGTGATCATGCCAAAGAGTTAATATATTAATCTAGGAGGAAAGTTCCGGTATACATTGCGGCCGCTTTGGAACGGCGGAGCATAGACGCTGACATCGGTGGTCTCGTCGATGGTCCCGATGGGTCCATATTGCTGGCGACGCTTTAATATACGCAAAAAAAGCAGGAAAACATCCCTCGCAAAGTCTGTACTTATTGCTTTTCTAGCTTTAGTTTGTACTTGCTTGGTAAGAGACACCGGTGTCGCCCACTGTATAAAAAAACGTAGAGTTGACAAGCGCTCGAACGACTTCATGTCGTCGCGGCAAAACGAACACGCCCAACCTATATCGTCTGTTTTCTTTTTCCGATCTTCTGTAGCTCTCTTTTTTTTTTCTCCCTATAATTACCCATGTCTGGAGCCCAGGATTTGCCACGCTCTGCTCCCGTCTTTAGCCCCCTGGATCATGCATAGTGACTCTACTCATGCAGTGTCAGTGGTAAAACGGATGGACGCCTTTTCGAGGTTCTGGTGGTCATCGAAGTCTATTTTATGGATTCTTTTTTTTTTTCTTTTTCTCAACGATGATGAACCGTTCGCGGTGGCTTAGAATTCCTCAGTTATTTCGAGTTGTACCTGAGAAAAGAGCGAGAAGGGGTACCATTGGGTGGCCCATTCTTGAGCGGCCACTCGTGAACGTGAGTCTTTCCTCTGCCCGACAGGTACGGCGTGGATGCACTCATCGAAGCTCAGGACATCGTCTTCACGAACCTGACGGACACGTCGGTGTACAACAAACGGGTCCGGCCCGCCTACTCAACCAGTAAGCAGTTGCCTGGAACACTGGCATGCTCCCTTCCGCAGGTATCCTGATAAACAATGAACGGAAAGCCAACCGTTAAACCTGAATATTCGATGACAGGTTCAAATATCTCTCCAGCTATCTCCTTAGGTCGTTAACGAAAATCATATCCTCTTTAAGGGCTATTTTCGCCTTCGATGGATGCCGAGCTCTGAAAAATAAAAGAATCAAATACGGTCCTTTGATCTTCAGGTTGTTTTCGGCGCTAATTCTGAAGCGTAGTTGTTTAAATACTCCATTAGGAGAAACGAGCCGTCTTTTAAAACTTGTCAACAACTTGAGGACCAGCTTAAACTGGCGCGCGGGCATCGCATGACGAAATGGCACACTCGAAGCGTTGTGCTCGCTCTGGTATCTTTGCTCACACGTGTGGTGAAACAGATTGGAAGCGTTCTGGCCGCATTTCCGCTCGTGAAGGTGAAGCAAAGTATAGCAATGCGAGGCTCTTGCGAGACGATATACGAAAATTCTCTACCAATTCAGGTACATGCGCCGTATAAGTCGGCAGATTTGCAGCCTGTGGCAACGCGTGACACCCAGGAGAGCCTCTGCCCCCGACTTGCAAGAGAGCGTCACTCGCCGCTCAGTACAACCGCGCCGCTTTTATGACGTCACAAAAAAAAAAAAAGAAGAGCCTGATTTTCTGGTGATTATTGATCACAAAAACAAAGTAAGCTCCGCTTAATTCGCAACTTTCAGCGATGGTGGTGCCGTGGTGTGAGAATCGCGCTCCCTAACTCCTGGATGATCAGCTTCACAGTAAAGGTGCTTGCCTACACCCCCTGCGGCGTGAAAAATATAAAGTAAGGCTCTACTGCTCGTATAAAGCACAACTAGAATTACTTACGCGTCGCAGACCCCGCCTCGCACTGCTGTTCTACGACGATCATCCAGATGACAGCCATTTTGATAGGCACCAGCGCCTCCATACGGACCTTTTCATCCTCTTCCGCATGGGCGCTGCCATCTTGGAATCACGTGACGCAGCAGCCATTAGGTTGCTTCAACTTGCTGCTCCGCTCTCCCCTCAACGCCTTGGCGAATGCGTTGTATTCGTGCTTTTCGTCGCGTTTTACCGCGCTTTCTTGCCTTACTTCGGAGACTGTAGTCCGATACGTCTACTCGACGACTAAGATATCATGAGGGGTCAAAGGTCCTTATGAAACTGAGGTTTGTTTACTAATATAGTGGCGGAACATTTTCAGTAAGAAGCGCGTATATTTATATCGTGCATTTAGGACCGGAAAACGTCAAGAATAGTCAGCGCAAGGAGTCTATCTGTATTTCCTGAAAGTATCCTTGTTTGTATTCATAATATATCAAAAACAATTTTTATTTGATTATGTGAGGAAATTCGCGGAGGAGATAGGCAATAAACGTTGAACTTGTACTTTATTTGAGGCTAGAAGTAATGGTACGTCAACATCAGGCGATTTGTTTGTTCATAATATCACACCTACATGTGTATAAGGTTCTCAATCTTTTTTTTTTGCGACGTAAACATTCGGTTGGTCGGTTTACTTATGAAGTTTAAGAAATTGTTTACCGTGCTCGCTCCCATTTCGACAGTCAATTAAGTGATTTATTGATTATATTTAGATAACCAGTGCCACCCATTCAATTTATTTTAACACAAAGGTTGGGACTTCCCGCATAAGAAACTGCCACAGACACTTAACAGTAGCGAGTTTTAGAATAGCGTTCACAAAGAAAAAACGTCGTTTCTATTTGCAAATCCGAAAAGTTGTTTGGGGTCGGCGCATGCGCAATAATGACGACGCTTTTTCTTTTTTGCGTATGCTGGCTAATTTTTTTAGTATCTGAAGTCCGCAATATTTGACACCGAAAAACAAAAGAAGAAGAAGGAAAGGCCGTCTGCATAACAATCACTTGAGTCCAGGATTGTCGATGGCGAATAGAGGTTGGCTGGTGACGCCGAAATTTACAAAGCGAACCTGTTCAAACAAATAAATATTTGCTCACTGAGGCCCGTGAAGTGGCGCCTAGCGCTGAATTCAGCCAAACTTTCTAAGGTATTTCTCCTTCTGCGCCCTTTAAATTTATTTGGCCAATTTTACGGAAGACAAATGCCAGATTTAATTTGACGGGCTTGTCACTTACATCGCATCTTGAGTAAGCAAATGTTCATATAAAAATAATCTATTTCCTAGGGCCAATATCGCGAAAGGCTGCTTATAGGTACTTTAGCAGGATTTATAATTTAAGAAATTTTCTATTCGGCCGGTCACAACATGCTCGAGTACTGAATTAAAAAAAATAGACTGAGACGATATTATTTGTTTATATCAATTATCTGCGCCGTTACACGATACGGTTTAGTCTGCGAAAATCTCTAAAGGTTGGGTGCCCACGAAAACCAGTCAGTGAGTAGTGAACTCACGAGTTCATCTGTTCTGGCCGATTCAGCACATTGCTAATCAAGCTGTCGATATGCTTCTTTACATTCACGTGTTAGTCTCTTCATTAGTTTGTTTTTCTGGAAACTGGTGTCATCGGGTACGGCCGTAGACGATGATAATCTTCCCTGTATTTCAGTGAGGCGTTTCGCAACCGACCATAATCAGAAACATCAAAGGAGTTGGTAAAAAAGCCCGCAATTTAGGCTCAAAAACACCTCATGGTCCTCAAAGTGGCTCAATACCACTGTTTCATTGGTTGTGTGCAACAAGGTAAATAATTGATCACAAAATTAAGCAAAAACCACGTAAAACAGCAACATAGCCGCGTTCACGTTGAAATCGAAACCAACCAAATTGAAGCAACCTAATGGTGCCGAGTTCGTCAGCGCCCTCTATCCGCCAGTGAGGCAACTACTAATGAAAGTTGCGAATACCCACTGCGCCTCAGTGAAACGAAGACTAAACAAAGCGGACCTTTTTTTTTTTTTCAAGAAGGGGGAGGGGCGCAACTCACCCCCCCCCTTCTCCCGAACCTTTGACATGTACTACAGGGAAGGCTACGAGCGCGAGTTTTTGCTTAAAGATGCACCTCGGCTGCATGAACTCTCGCGCCCGCAGCATGAGCCACTGTCAGAGCAACGTGTGCCCGGGCCTGTGGCCTTCACTGAACCGAGTGAATGCTCGCGCTGTTTTTAAATGTCCGCAAAGGGCGTCCTTGGGTAAAGGACCCTTCGAAGGAGCACGTACTGCAGCCTGAAATCTTGTTATCAAGGGAGCGCTCGAGGGCGAGGGGTTTAATTTATCTGGCTTAACGAGGCACTAATAATGATAAAAATATGCTCATTATCAGCCACTAATGGGAGTTCGACTTACGCAGCGAAGCGAGAGTGGCGACCGAGACTAAGTGATTGGACCATTTGTGCATTTGTTTCTGTTCATTTTTACTGATATTTGTCAATGCTATATGCTACTAAAAAAGACAATGCAAAAAACATGGAACGCGTCGCCGATGAGTCGACTAGCAAGCAGA
Organism: Ixodes ricinus; assembly: GCA_037355805.1. Lineage (NCBI taxonomy): Eukaryota > Metazoa > Arthropoda > Arachnida > Ixodida > Ixodidae > Ixodes > Ixodes ricinus. The sequence continues at coordinate 34,899 of JAZHYW010028935.1, read as the reverse complement.
AGCCGCATTGACTTTAATCGTACCCTCGTTATCTCGAGCAAACAACCCAATACGGATGAGGGGGCCGTAAAGCGCCCTCCCCAATTGGCTCTTCCGATGATGCCCTTTAGTTTATTGCTTGGATTAACTCAGATTTACCGAGAGGCAACCGGGCCAGTTGTAGGGCAGGGTTAAAGAAACTCCCTGGCTGAGCGATACCTGCAAGTCACCGCAAATTTCGGGCCGTCTATCCACGTATGCAGTGTGCACGCTGGAACTTCAACACGAGTGCGCCGCAGACACCATCATCATCATCATCCTCTTCTGCAAACACCAGGGTTGATTACCGTGTCTGTGCGCAGCCTGTGCAGCGTCACACGGGCTATTGTGAAAGATTGTTCTACGGGAACCGGAGTTCAAACCAGACAAAGCAATACTACCCAGAAGACAAGGCCTGCTCAATGACGTCATCGTTAGTGGATTCCAAGCGGAATACACGCTCAAGCTCAACGAGCGGCAGACGCGTCCGTATTGACGTCGCCGCATGTCGTACTCGTTGTGAGTCGCTGCCAGATGCGCTGTCGACGGTACTGACGCAAGCTAGGCGGTGGATCCACAAGTCATGACGTTTGGGAAAGGGGAAGGCTCAGTCCTTGTCTTTTAGGTGGTGTTGGACCGAGCCGCCGTCCTTTGCGCGCCAGCGCCATCTTCCGGCATTTCACGCATCGGGTGGTAACAGGATCGCCTCCCGTGCACGGGGTCACCCCTATCGTGGAACTTTATACTGCTGGGGGCACCACGCAGCCCAGTTCTTCATTCCATTCCAAAGACATATTTGTTTTGTTCGAATCTTAGGCGCGTTTCTAAATTTCCGCAACTCTGTGCATCTCACATCCCGAATCTTCAGGGTGAAACTGCTGTAGGTATATAATATGGCGGGCGCAACAGGGTTCATGAAGGGGGTCTCCAGACCATTCCAATAATCATGCGCACTGCAATCTTTCTATACTGGACTGTGGAAGGCGTTCTCAGCATGCGGGTAGACTGTGGAATACCACTGACTCGACATGTTTTGCTCGCTGGAAAGTCTCTAGTATGCGTTCTTTTTCAGATCTACCAGTGGTCGTCAACACCAGCATCGTATTGTACAGCATGGCGTCTACGAACGACTTACATACGGTAAGCTATCACTCATAGCCGGTGCTTTCCAGAACTGCCACGTTTGTTCTTATTAATTTTGTTCGTACTGTTAGCACCCCGAGGCATTATCAAACATTATCAAGTTATTATTAACCAACGTAGCCAATAAGAAAACAATATCGCTGTTCCAACTATAGTTTTGATAAAGCATTCTTAAAATCAGTAGTATTACTATTTGTGGCGATGGATGCGGATACTGAGAAGGCGATTTCAATCAGGAGACGTGCCAGGTTATGGCCTATAGCAGGCAGCGGTGCTGACATGGCTGGATTTTGAATACACGAATGTGACCGCGTGCCCTGATGACGCATGGGATAACTCCAGCAGCGGTATCGTGCTCACAACAGTGACCATTGTGGAAGTATATATTGTGAACGGGACGTAAACGAGAAAACTCTTGGTGCAAGAAGAGATGAGGCAATTCTCGCATAGAGGAAACGGTTCAGATGCGATGGTAACTGCAGAGAATAAAACGTACGGATCTATTTTCGGACAGTTTTCAAAGCAAGAACTTGTGGCTTTTACTCGCATCTTAAAGAACAAAAACAAAAACAAAAAAAAATTCTCGCAATAATAAAATAGAGGCACCGTTTAATTTTTTGTTTGTACTTTTTTTCCGTAGCATGCAGCCTCGAGAAAAGCGCTCGTTTTTGCGAGCATGTAACTCCGAAAGCTGACTCCTTCGCGCGCAAACTCGCTCATTCAAGATCATCTTGCAAGGATCTGCGCCTTTACAGACTATTACGACTGAGCACAACTCATTCCGATTACTTCAGCTTTAGTCCCTTGTACTTCAGGTATAGTCCTTAGATGAAAATAGAAATTGACTGGTCAAAGAAAGCTGTGCGCCTTCCTGGCGATGTCACTGCCGCTATACGGCGAGAATTTGAGGAAAACAAGGAGAGGAGGGCGCGTGGTGACGTTAGAACACCGAGCTCTGGTTGGAATGATTAGTGGGTAGATGCAAGGTTAGCTGCCTTTCCCTCTACTCACACTTCGAGCGCGTTCGACCGAGAACACCGAACACAGAACGCTGGCGGTCGGCGTTCGAGCGCATTCGAACAGCGAGTAGAGGGAAAGGCAGCTAGCCTTGCATCTACCCACCAATCATTCCAACCAGAGCTCGGTGTTCTAACTTCACCACGCGCCCTCGTCTCTTTTTTCCTCAGTTTCTCGCCGTATTGAACCGAGAATGAACCACAAGGGGGAATTCAACGAAAAGCTGAGTTTCGAGAATTTAAGAGCTGAATTTTTCAAGTGAGAAATCGAAGGCAGTCAAGCAGGGAAACACCCAAGAAAAGAATGGCGCAACTTCCAGCGACATTTCGCGAACACACTCTCATATTCTTTTAGCAGTGCGTATACGCGTTTCGCACGGCTAAACTGAAACTGCCTCCACCAAGGTTCGCACAATGATGTCGCATATCACCACCAGTACGTGCGAACCTTGAGACTGTCGCATCTGCTTCAAAACTTGTCCGTGAGCCTGGAGGTACTGCGGACAAGTGCACAGATGGTCGAAATAGCTTCTTCTTTTTTTGTCGGCGACTATGAGCGGTCGTTTGCCGCGCTAATTGGACCAAAGTAACTGGATCCTATACAATTAGCGCCATCTTGGTCCATGGAAATAGCAGTTTCTCTTTCACCTCATCATTCTTGGTGAGCCGACTCAAATTCCCGGCGACAGGTGGCTTTATGAAGACATTTCTTGCACATCGAGGTTTTGTTATTCACAAACCGGCGAAACAAGCGCACTTCTTCACACTACGACCACATGCGGCAGCGGTGCTTGGCGGAATTGAAAAATAATTTCGCTGGCCAACAACGCGAGGGCGTTGTTGGCCAGAAAAACAACATCATTGTAAGAGGTCTGGTTAGATAAGAATCGCTGGTAAAGTGATTTCATTCTGAGTGCCAAAGACGTTTATATTGGCGAGGAGCGCTTTCAGTACGATGACGATCCATAGCGATCTTGGCGCGACTGGTAAAGAACAACCTTTTCGAAGCTTGGAAGATTTCAAAGAACCGAAAAGGCGATTGTCATGGCAACAGAGACCGATCAGCCATTCGCCTTGCGAGGTTTTGGTCGTCTGTGTGTTAGTATTGTTTCTGTTTGGCTAGCAGGCAGGGAAGGCAATGGCACTACTTTCCCAGAATCTAGTGACTTTCAACGGGACTAGGCCACCGAAGGCTTCCCAGCACACAACAGCCAAAACCGAGATGCAGAGTCTCTCTGTTACCACTTCCTCCGTTTCGCGAGGTCAAATGGGTCAGCGACAATAGCAAGACCTGGAGGCTGCAGTCCGCGCGTTGCTGCCTTGCAGCCGCCACAAACCCGACGAATCTAGCTCCTGTCGGAGATCGCCCCCGAGACTGCGTGCCGAACTACCTCAAGGGGTAAAGACGAGAGAGAGGAGGCTCTGCTCATTTTTAAACTGGCCACCATAAAAGGGAAGAGCCGAGGCGGGCAGCAGAAGGGGGCTTGCCGAAGGCTGGGTGGCGGGGGAAGGGGGGAGGGCGTAAGCAAGCAGCCGCACGTGCGGGCAATTTGCACTGGACAAACACGAAGCTGCCAACTTTCCAACCGCGATACGGAATCGGCGGCGGAGAAACTCGAGGCCACGTACGTTCGGGCCGCTAAGAAAACAACGCCGGAGCGTTGTTGGCCAATCAGTGGGCCGCTCTGCTGCAGTCCAGCGGAGGCGGCCTTTTTTACGGTATAACCGCTCTGCTGGGATGGGGAAAGCCACCAGTCTGCCGCGCCGGTGAAGACGAACGAACAGCGGAATCCTGGAAGAACCTGAAACTCCCCCTCCCGCCCCCTCCCCCAAACCCTATTTTACCATAAACAAAACGTCTATGTGCATAAATAACGCATATGCGTCGCAAAATAACTTTTTTTAAACAGAAAAAAAAGGAATAGCGCAATATTTACGCCGCAACACGCAATTTAGGTGGAAGTACGCCTTTCCCTGCCCCGCAAGAGGCCCGGCCCACTTGTACTAAATGGGCTTGGCTGCTCGGCCACACACCCCACGCAAGCCTAATGTCTCCCCGTCTCCCTCTCTAAAACGCACTTCCGGTGCGCTTAGTATGCCGTTTGTCAACGTCTAGTGCTCCTACGAGCAACTGCAGTGCACACCTCATTGGTGATTCGAGCAAATCGCTGTAATTTAATTACTTTTTCGACTAATTTGTGATTGCAATTCACTTTCGTTCGTTTAAAAGTAACTAAAGCCCTTAATTAAATATATTTCGTCTCGAAACTGCCAAATTTGAATTACAAGTGCAATTATTTATTTTATCAACTTCTCTCCTTTATAATCGATTCATGAAGTCACCGAGAGGCAAGGAAATAGATGGAGCGTTTGCCTCATTGTCCTTTGGACAAATCCCGGAGCTCTGCGAGCGTCGGCACGTGGCTTACAAGTTGTCATCTGTCGGTATCCTAAGTACTCGAGTCTGGAACCGTAGACGTGATGACGACGCTTGCAGCTCCTCAAAGAACAGCGGGGCCGCTTTTACGAAAACCGATGTTTTTGTTAAGGACCAACGCGAGCAGACAAACAAATCAAGCCCGATCGAGCAAAATAGTTGAGCTAGGATGGTAGGGCATACCCCAGCACCGCTACGAAAACATGCACTCGCGTAACGCTTCGTCAAGCCTACTTGTTTCCTGCAAACTACTTTAATGTTTGAGATTTTCCAATAAACATCTCATGAACCTGAAACAACTCGTACTCATTAAAAAAAGGCGAGTTACGCTAAATATGGAACTACTCACACATGTCGGCAGCCATGTTCGTTAAGGTTTGAAAATAAAGAAGAAGTGGGGGTCTCGTGATATTTTCGCTTCAGCAGCTTTGTTGCCTACAGTCACCGTGTGGTCGCCAGCTTTCAGTCGTCATGCCCAACAGAAAGCGTAGAAGGCGAAGCCATTCGCTCGCAATTCGCGACAAAGAAAGACGATATTGCCGGAGCCTCTATAGCTAACTCGACATCTAAAACTAAACAACATACACCTTTGCGGTTCTATAGACCACAGATCGGCGGCACGCAAGAGTTGACGATAGGAAAACGATTGTCCCGTGACCGGAACGGACAAGTTACCACCGTGGCGTCCTCGCACAACTGGGGTAAAGGAGCGCCATTGCTCGGCTCTCGAGTGACCCGAGGTGACTCGCGTTTTCCCCGTCGTGGACTCACCCGGCTTCGCCTCTGCACGCGCAGGAGTACACGGCGCAGATGCGTCTGCGACAGACCTGGTTCGACCAGCGCCTGCAGTACGACGCGGCCTTTCTGCACCCGGAGGCCAAGATCCAGGGCGACCACTGGCACGCCGAGCGGATCTGGCTGCCCAGCGTCCAGGTGACCAACATGCGCAACTTCGACTCGGAGACGGGGATCACGCCGGCCTCCGTCCTCATCGTCATCCTGGCGGACGGACAGGTGCACGTCAACAGGAGGTGAGCGACTCGGGCTCTGGCGCCAGCTTCCGGGCACTCCCGAGACACCGACGCAGGCTTGAGCCTCTGAGGCGCCGCGGTTTTCCGCTCCACTCCACAGCCACACTGCTTCTACATGATACAAAAGAGACGGTGTTTTCTGCAGACATCATGACATCTGTGGACACGCTTCAGGCATGTCGGCATGTCCTAATCATGTTTGCTTCACGTCTGCTTCGAACTTGTCTGCAGACAGGTTCTCTCAGCAGCGTGACCGGCATACCAGGAAGAAACACTCCACAGACTGTCTTCTGTGTGATGGTCTGACCACGGCTTTACACAAGGTGTTAAAAAAATACTTTACAATTTTTTTCCGCAAAATTAAATTATGCGTGGCCGGACGCTCATTCTCCGACCAAAGGTAGCGCTAGAGGTACGAACCAGGTGCCAAAGTTTCAGCACGAACCGATATTTTATTCAAAAGTTAAAACTAATTTGCTGAAAACTTCAATGAGAAAATGGGGCCCATTCTATCCCGTTTTCTGTTCCTGGCACCCGGAGGACACCATGTGTTTAAGAGCTCCGTCGGCCACCATTTTCCCAATGACATTTTCAAAAGTATTCTTTATAACTTCTGAATAAAATATCGCTTCGCGCTGAAATTATGGAACCTGGTTCGAATCTCTTGCGCTAACTTCGAGCAGAGAATGAGCGTTCGCCAATGCGTAGTTTATTTATTGCGGTGAAAAAACCTTGTACATTTTTGTCAGGGAAACCCTGTACATCACACGAAAGACAGTCCGCAGACACTGTTTGAGCCGCGTATCTTCCTTGTATGACGGTCACATATTGGTCAAACAAAAACTGTATACGTGATTGCATCGTATACATACGTATGAAGTGAACATGCGTGAGACGTGTTCGCAGATGTCATCATGTCATCAGCCAACACTGTGCCTCTTGAGCAAGCAGTGTGTCTGCGGGATGTGGTGCGACTGAACTTCCTCGAGCCTCGCTAGTCGCAGCAAAAATCCAGACGTGTGGCAGGCAAGAGGAACTTGAAAAGGAATCTTCCCGAGGCCTCAGAGTGGCAGCTGACACCCAGAAGGATAGCGAAACGCAAGCTTTGCCCGGAAGGTCCCTTTTCGAACCCCTGCACAGCCCTGTCAAGGCATGCCCGTGGTTGCCGGACGGGTGCCCATGCAAAGCGTTTTCCAACCCACCGAAGCTATAGACTTAATTTTGAATCGCGGTTGCAAGCAGGCGTCCATTGGGCTTTCCGAGTTTCGGGCGCAAGAAGGTGTCTGCCATTCAACGCCGAAACCCTTGAGCAGACGCGGGGAACAGTTCAACGCGCTAGACACAGAAAAGCATATTCAAAATGGATAATGTATTCCGCGCTGCAGTCACTCCCTTAGGTCTGAGCTATTTCCTTTTGTTGTGTGGCAATATATATACCTCTTTTCTTTTAAGAGCATGATGCGCACTAATACTGCCACATTGATAGGTCTAAATTTTGAGGAACGGTCGGTGATTTTATATATATATATATATATAAAATATATATTATAATAATATATATATTATATATATATTATATATATTACATTAAAATATATATTATAATAATATATATATATTATATATATATATATATATATATATATATGTAGGGTGGTTTCATCTCAAATCGTGCAGGCAAAAAGGGTCGAATTTTTAATTTCGCTGAAAAAAATATATGTTATGGCGTCGTCTCTAAAAACGCAGTAGCCACAAACGGCAAGGTCGTCGGATTTTTTGTTCTCGACTTACGAATTTTAAAAGAGGCCGCGGCGGAAAGCAGTGTTTTTCACATCCGTCGTGGGTCGGATGTTTCGCTCGATCTGCCGTCGTGGATTTTCAGTCCACATTATATTAACTTTTTCAAGCACTCTGTGGGCACAGGTAAAAGGCTCTAATACCATGAAATAATTTTAGGCGTTTTGCTTTTTTTCTGTAAAAATGTCAAAAACGCCCCCTCGGTCAATTGTTGACGAACTTTGACAATTAAATACTGGCGATCTACTTGGGTTACATCAATATTTTTTATGTCTATGGAGAGCCCAAAACACGCTCTTTATAGATATTATAAAATGATTTACCTGTATTAAATAGCCTTTGCGGGACGTTTACGTTAATGTTATGCGAAACCCAAAAAGTACCAATTTTAAGATCGATTTTCTCAAAAAACCCATTTTTTATTTTTTTTATTTTTTGTTAAAATGTAGATATGATAGTTGTCTACTCGAAAAGCAAGTCGAGAAAGTGTATATTTTGTTTGTATGTTCTATATTTAAGCATCAATATCGTACAAAAACGTCTTCATTTTGCAAGACCTAAGTCAGACAAAAAAAAAACGTGCGCTTCTATGAATTGTAAAAAAGTTTTCTTGAATTTTTGTCTGCGTTTTGTAATCAATTATAAACGCATTTTGTGGTATTGAATAGTTATTTATGTTTTCAAAAGAGCGGGAAACCACGAGAAACATATCTAATCAAATCAGCAGGCCTAGTAGACCTTCAATATCGAAGAGGCAAAGACGTTGTATTTTTTCGATTGATAAAACTTTCACTGTAAACTAGCATGACTAGCTATTAGCTGTCATATTACTAAGACATGAAAAGTTACCACGTCATTGATCTATTATATACAATTCTTTCCGAAACCAAACGCTAGGGTTTGTTCACCGCACATCGCACAGATCACCAGGGAATATCCTTTCACTTCCGTAATACACAAAAGTGATGGCACAGAAACGATCCGAAACACACGGAGAGATTGTCACGGAGAAGGGTAGGGAATAAAAATAAATAAATAAGAATAAAATTACCCAACTCCGATTTTAACGAAAATTGCGGTAAAAAAATAAAAGATTTAGGTTCGAGCCGTGGCAAGGCGATAGGTCCACGCCTGGTCAGACAAAGAAGTCAACGACACGTAAAGAAAAAAAAAGTTAATTAAGACAGAAAAACTCAGCCGCACACGGCAAGAACAAAAACCAGCTCCTCCGGGCATTCCCTAAACGGGACACAACCAAATGCGTGCGAACACGCTCTCTACAGCACCGTCAGGCCGCTACGCCATGAAGAAATAAACCCAACAAGTAAACAATGCTAACAAACAGTTAGTAACGAAACATAAAAAAAAGTTCAGCAGAACCGCACCCGAGAAACAAAGTTCAGCGGGGCGAAGAAACACACACGAAATAAAATAATAAAAAAAAGTCTTAACTGACCGACACCGAGTCCAGTCCCATGACACTGAAGCCTGGCAGGATGATGGCGTCCAGATGATGCTCGAATCTATTCTTCACTCTGTTCCGCACATCCGTCGTGGCTGTGCGGAACAAAGTGAAGAATAGTTTCGAGCAGCGGTGCGCGAGAAGGTAACCGAGACGTAACATGCCTCGAGCTTCATATCGGGAGAGGAGCTTTCGAGGTAGTTACTGCATGCAGTTACTCAAACTTTTTCTTTAACCCTTCCCTTTTTCAAAAAAAAAAAAAAAACACGTCAGCCGGCGCTAACTTTTCATCTCGGGAGAAGACCACTCTTCACAAACGGTTATAGTTGCCAAGGAGGCTGACTTTGACCCAACTAGTCTCCGGGCAGAATAGACACAAGTATATTTACCAACACGCTCGTTTTTGATGCTAGTCTCCGGGCTTTGCTGTTTCCAAAAGAGATAACCCTTCGGTGCTATCGGATTTCCGCGGACGGAGATAGAGTACATAAAATTGAAAGAATAAAACACGGAGGACAAGCACAGGACAACCACTTTGCAGAGCACGGCCATTTCTAGGATAGGGCGTTCGAAGCTTGGGCAAATACGCGGTATCGTTTCACGCGTGCACGGATGGCTGGTTTCAAAATTTTCCCACATCCCTAACGAAACCGGCCCATCTTCGTGTGCGTGCGCGATTTTCGTCCCGCGCCGCCGGTTTTAGCTCGCACGCGGCGTTGTTTTGGCAGGCAGAACTGTTGTTGACCGTCGATATTGTAAGGCCATGGTGTTCTCATCCTCCCGGGCAACAGTTACTTTGCTTTCCCTTCTGCAATACTCTGACTGACTGACTACTCCTGGGTGGCCGTCACTGTTCGCCGCGTCAACGACACATTCGTACCATTTCACTCCTCGTGACACAGGGTGCGCTGCTCGCTTTACTGTCACGGGCCGTCCTATCTAACACAACGAGCGCGAAAGGTCGTGGTCATCTGCTGGTTCCGAAAGGGCGGGACGTTCATATAGGCCAATGAAGGCCCCGAATCAATAGGACGTCTGCCGATTTCTATACATTAAAATTTACGACGCCTGCTGGTCTGTTAATAAGTGTTGCTTTCTCTTTTGAACTGCTCCAATGTAGCTTGCCGCCTATAATAAAATTTAAATGATCAATAAATATAACAGGGTGGAACTACTGTATTTCATTTTTATGTGGGTGCGTTGAAAAAAGTCAAAAATATTTCTAAGTTTCTGAAGACGCGCAATTCGCAAGTCCGTTTCAAGCCGTAAAAACACGTTTTTGTACGATATTGATGCTTAAATATAAAACATACAAACAAAATATACACTTTCTCGACTTGCTTTTCGAGTAGACAACTATCATATCTACATTTTAACAAAAAATAAAAAAAATAAAAAATGGGTTTTTTGAGAAAATCGATCTTAAAATTGGTACTTTTTGGTTTTCGCATAACATTAACGTAAACGTCCCGCAAAGGCTATTTAATACAGGTAAATCATTTTATAATATCTATAAAGAGCGTGTTTTGGGCTCTCCATAGACATAAAAAATATTGATGTAACCCAAGTAGATCGCCAGTATTTAATTGTCAAAGTTCGTCAACAATTGACCGAGGGGGCGTTTTTGACATTTTTACAGAAAAAAGCAAAACGCCTAAAATTATTTCATGGTATTAGAGCCTTTTACCTGTGCCCACAGAGTGCTTGAAAAAAGTTAATATAATGTGGACTGAAAATCCACGACGGGAGATCGAGCGAAACATCCGACCCACGACGGATGTGAAAAACACTGCTTTCCGCCGCGGCCTCTTTTAAAATTCGTAAGTCGAGAACAAAAAATCCGACGGACTTGCCGTTTGTGGCTACTGCGTTTTTAGAGACGACGCCATAACATATATTTTTTTCAGCGAAATTAAAAATTCGACCCTTTTTGCCTGCACGATTTGAGATGAAACCACCCATATATATATATATATATATATATGGGTGGTTTCATCTCGTGAAATAAACTGGACACGACACTCAATCCGGCATACCATTTATCGTTTTCAGGTTGCACCTAAAGCTCAAGTGCGAAATGGAATTTCACAAGTACCCCTTGGACAAACAGAAATGCAGCCTCAAGATTGAAAGCAGTAAGTCCATCTGCCGTGTGAATCAAGCGCAGTCATGAAGAACCATCGTCGGGGATAGAAGCGAAGGGAGCTGATGGCTCCCGGTATCTCTCACCTTCACGGGTAATTTGTACAAAAAGAAAAAAAAGAAAAAAAGATGGGAACAAATTGTAAGTAAAGTAAGTTAAAATAAGCACACACAAAAGAAAGGCACAAAAGAGCGTGCGCTCTATACACCGTATGGACATGATAGTTGATTGCGAGGACTAGGTAAGTGCACCGACTCTTCATGCGTATAAATATTGCCACTCGTGAAAATTTCCTAACGCTTGTTCAGTCGCAATAAAACGAAGGCGGGAATTCGCCGGTCGACTTCAACTTAGTTCTTGCTAGATTCTCGCAAGAGTGCCTCCATTGATGCTGCCTTACGAAACACCATGAACACCAATCATTGGTTTTCTTTTAACCAGTTTAGCCAATGGGAAGAGCGAACAATATCAGGCCCAATGTTCACGGAGGGCACTGACAAAGCGGCGCCACCGCGACTGGTGCCGCGACTGGTGTCGTCCTCGCTGGCAACCGCTACAGAAACTGAAGGTTATTAGTCTTTCGCATTTTTATCGATAATGATTAGATAATATTAGATGCTCGGGACACGTTTCTTCGGCTGTCGCTGACTATGGAACTGATTGACGAAAGATGGATGATTCGGTTCGAGCTGCCTTCGGGCAGATCCCGTCAATCTCCATTTCTGTCACGCCGCAGCGGACGATCCGATGCATGGAGCCAGTCAACCAGCTCTAAAAGTGCATCGTAACGGCGCTCTTTGTTGTTCTGGGTTTGCTGTTCCCTGCGAAAGCAATCTCGCGCAGCGCAGGATCGCAGAACCATAGCCTCCTCTATACTCACAAAGCCAGGCAGTTCGACGACGGAGCCCTATGTCTGGTCGCAGATTCGGAGCGCCAGGACCTGGTAGCTCAGAGCATGGAAGATACATTTGTCGGGGAGCCTGGACGTCAGCGCACCATGTTTGCAGCGGCGAGGACCCGAAACACACTTGTTCGCTCGGGAGAACCGTGTTTCGGCGTCTCGCCGCAGCGGGGCGCCAGTCACGTGGCTCTCCTCTCATCCGTTGTCTGCCGCTCCACCTTTTCCATTTCGGCGGCCACTTCTTGTGGCGATCTGCCAGGCTTTGTGAGTATGCAGGAGGCTATGTCAGAACACCTCGTTTCGCGTGATTAGTTTGGTCGGTGACGTACAAGGACGGTGAGCGCCATGACGGTCCACTTCTGGTGCTGTTAGATTTGCTTCATCGGATAGTGGAAGGGGGCGGGCGGCTCTCCCTGATGTTCGGGGCTTCGTCGCCATCTCGAACAGGCATGCTGTCCACCAAGAACATGCTGCTCCAGTGGGAAAAAGAGCAGCCCCTGCAATTCAGCAACACGTTCGACATCAAGGGCTTCCAGATGGTGGACTTTAACTGCAGCAGCGGGGTCGAAGACTACGACCACACCGGTGAGAACCCCTTGAATTGCGTCTCGAAAAGACAATCGAATTCGTGAAATCAGTATGTAACGTAAAATGGAATCAGCCAGATTTAGCCGAGAATGCGCAAAGTGTTCGTATAACATATTACCGATGTGACGAATCGTGAAATAAAGTAAAAACCGAACAAGTTTAGCGGAGATTCTGGTAAAACGGCTTCCGCTGCTATAAAGTATTTCCGAGCGTTTAACATTTTCGTCACATGCCTAAAACTTCATCGTTTGTGAACCGATTTCGTAAATTTTAACACCAATAGATTCGTCTCGTCAAACTGCACCTGGTGAACCAAATAGATGCGAAACCACATTAAATTCTTCTGGGATGTACTGAAACATGCATGAAAGGCCCAAACACCATCACATAGAACGTTTTTCCGACGTTCTTCGCAACATTTTTCGCGGACATTACACCTTCCCATCCATGTAAAAAAAGTCACGTTCAGTACTTTAGAAGCCGAACCACGTGTACGTCATGACGTTTTCGATGATCAGTCGACGTCGGTTCAACGTTCATATGCAGCCTGGGTAGAAAAAAAAACATGCCGAAGAAACGTAAGACTGCTTACGTGTAGGAATGCAAAAGCATTCCGTACACGCAGCGCATTCTACTGCTCGTCTGCTCGCCACGTCTTCCTTTTGCACACGGCGCTCCGGCGGTGACGTCAAGCTCCCCCACTGCGCAGGCGCGGCGCCCCGCCGGTTCCACGGTTTCCGGGACGAAGAATCTGCGTTGCTGTGCTTTACGTTGTGTTTTATTTCTGAGGCGCGTCCGCTTTGACCTTGAGCGGCGCGTGATTGATGACGTATTGGTGTGACCATCTTTCGGGCACAAAGCCGCAACCTTTTCTCGTCATAAAACATATAAAGCTTTCGCCCTAAAAAAAGAAATTGTCCATTCAAAATTGCCTATTATGTGATATCAAAGCGTCCAGGCAGACCAAACCGCCAATACTGCATCTCATAGCATCTGTTGAAAGTACATAAGTGCTCATACGATTTTTTTGTTTTTTTTGCTCAGAGTCATATGGTTATATGTTGCAAACATGTCGCTGAAGGCCTGTCTCTCCTTCTTGACTCCTGAAGACCAAAATTAAAGTCACTAGTATGTGCCTTGGCCTTTTCAGAGTGCGTCTCTTCATGTCTCTACGAACTAAGCGTCTTGGAGAAATATCGATTTTGCTTGTATGCTATCCCTGGTGTTTCTTTTAAAGTTCCCCTTATCCACGAATATCCTCATAATTTGTCAGCACTAGTCGCAGGCAGTCCCGAGCGATTGCAACACAGTCGGTGACGCTCCAGCGTAAATGTTTTTGTCCGCGTGGACGGGACGAAGAGCCGAGCCACGCGCCCTGACGGCTGTGGCGCCACGCACTTTCCGGGCGCGCAGGCAACTTCTCGATGATCATGTGCGAGTTCAACCTGAAGCGGGACTTCGGACCCTTCCTGCTGGAGATCTACATCCCGGGCATCACGTTCGTCATCACGTCCTGGTTCTCGCTGTGGATAGACATCCCGGCCGCCCCGGCCAGGGTCACCCTGGCCATGACCACCTTCCTCACCCTCGTCACCGGCGGAAAGTCCATCCGCGAGAAGCTGCCCAAGGTTCCGTACGTCCACGCGCTCGATGTCTGGTACCTCGCCTGCACCGGTACGCGCCCTCCCCACCCCTCCGCGCCTGCTGATCGCGCACTCCTCAGGCATCACACAAAGGACACCTTGTTCGCTGTAGACAAGATGGCAGAAGTACCTACGGACACAACTCAAGTAGTGCCTCTTTACTTCACACTTATCTACATTTCGGACATGGTCTAAAGGAAGAAACTCGCCCCAGACAGCGTCTGCGGACGCTCTTTTGTATGATGTGTTGTTAGCAGTGTGAACGCGGCTTTAAGAACGCTCTAGAGCCGCCGAACGAAATCTGAGTCCACCGCGTTCGAGCGACTTATCCGCGTGCAATCCCAGCTCGTTTCTCACGCTGGCTAGAACGGGTAAATGAAGATCAGTGGTCCGTTCCGAGTGCACGAATATGTAGAACTCTTTTCATTCTGCCCGCTGCGTAATTCTGATTTAACAAAGTATTGCGGATAATCCTTCATTACGGTTTTCAGTTTCTTTTTTTTTCTTTAGATTTCCTTTTCCTTATGGTACGTTGGACTTTAATACTCGTAATTCCATTGTAGAACATATATCGTGCAGCCTGTTTAGTTTTTGATTTGAAGCAGACGACCCGAAACCACATTTTTTACTTCACCAAATAACCAATGAATTGAAGAAAGCATTTTCGGAAACAACCGGGTCACGAAGTTTTTGTACGAAAAAGACGCGAGCGCGGGCTCAAGCGAGCGCGGTCACCTCTAGAGCAAGAAAGTTATATCGATCCTGTCAGTAGAGGTGCGGTGATCTCGAATAAGCAACCCAAACGTCGCTCTCATAGCGGCTCTCATTTTGGCTTTTATCTTCTCCTTCCTATAATGGTGCTCGTGGCTTCCCTTTTCCGAGAGGTGGCGCCAGTTTTCGGAAAATGAGGATTTAAATGACGATTGAAGAATTCCCTGTTGTTGTTTTTTGTTAAGGATATTGGTATGGATGCTATTCAATATCGTTTTCTTGGCGCAGCTTTCGTGTTCTTCATCCTGCTGGAATACGCGATGGTGAACTACATCTACCACAAGGACAACAGGCGACGCCAGGGCGGCATCCGACGGATCGACAGCCAGGCGTCCATGGGCTCCTCCGCAAACAGCCTGAAGAACAGCAGCTCCTACCTTAATATACTTGCGGCCCTCGAGGTAAGACCGGCAAACCCATTCGTTTGTTCAGTTTATTGATTATTCGTTCCTCGTGGAACGTAAACCACGATCGAGCGAATTTTCTAGGAAACCAGGCGGATTAATCAGGACAGTAATCAACAGACAGTTCTCTTCAGCAATACATTTCAGGAAACAAAATTTCTAAAATACTCATACAAGTACTAACTTGCAATAATTGTGTTTTTGTTGTCACTGACGACTTAATAAAAACAGTGGCGTGGAGTAATATGGGCCGTGTTCCAAACCTTGTTCGAATGGATCCGAGTTACTACGGCGAATCCTGTCACATGACAGATAGGACAACGCTGGACGCGTGTAGGTTTTCGAACGCGAAGGTACAGAACTTTTACCCTAGTGTGAGATCGAGTAAATTATGGAACACGGCCATGGTGTGATGCGGCTATCAACCACTCTTATACGGATACAGCCTGTTCATACAAGCTCACACTCAAAGCAAGATCCAATGCGCGCAGAATGCGCACGAAAACGATATGCGTGCTTACCTACTGAATCGCTGAATCATTAGTGTTTAATCTATTTTCTAGATTTTTCGTTGTCACGCGTTACTTCAGCGATTGTTCTAATGAAGAAACTAAAATCCTGCAAGAGTCAGATTCATGAAGCCTGGTTCGCCATGGTGTGTGATTAGAGGAGACCAGGGTGGACCGAAAGCGCATCATTTTAGCCCTAGGTGATGTTTGGGGGGGGGGGGGTATTCCTCGAATTGTAAAAAAATTACAACAATACCCTACAAAAAAAAGAAGCTTTTTTTGTGAAACTTTTTTGTTTGTTTTTGTGTTAATTAATAACGTTGCCGTGGAGCCAGCAGTCTTTAGCTGAAGATTGAGAGCCAAGTCAATATTCGGCAAATTTTAAGGGCTGTCCAGAAATTCAATAAATAGACGTCCACCAATATTTATATACGGGGATGCTCAGCCTTATGGGAGCACTACAAAAATTTCAAAGGGATTTTGTTTTTGTTATAGAAGAATAGGCGTCAAATAACGTAAGAAGTTATGTTTTAAAAGGTATTGAATAAAGTAGTTCATATAAATTTCTACAAAATAAAAAAGGTCAGTCGATATTTATATTATGTGCGTCTCAACATTGTAATCAAATAAAAACAAAACTGTTTTGAAAAACGTTTTTGTTAATCTTGCCGGTAAAGTTTGAAATGTTGCGTTTCTAACAAGTTTGGAGCAAGACTATTTTGTTTTTCATAAATGGTAGTACCATCAAGAAAAATGCATGCCATCAGATAGACAATGTTCATATCGACGCGCCGATAGTTGTTCTATTTCATAGTTCTTAATGGTTCATTTTTAAACCTCAATATGAATTACTTAAACATTGCACAGCACGTCTGCGTATTAAAAATGAAATATAATAAAGGCTAAAATTTTTTTAATAGAACTGGTTTGTAAGAATTCTTGAAACCTTATACAATATTAGCTAAATTAATGAAGTGAACCGCTTGTTAAAATCGACCAAAGTTACGAAAAAATAACAAATTGAGTTCTTGACGCACTTCAGCACGTGGAAATATTTTTCACGCTTCATACCTTTTAAGTTTTACTTTTGTTGAGGGGAGTTTTGTTCATCACTGTAATTGAGCTACTATGTATTAAGAAAAAATTGTACCCCCTCCTTTCCACCTCCCTTTTTCTGGACAAATTTGGTTAAGTTCAAATTAAGTCACCCATTCAAAATTATTTTGACGACAGACGTCGAAATAGTCGCTACCTGTTTTCACCCTCATCACGTACTAGTGTTTGAAGGGAGGTTGCGCACCAGCCCTCCCTCGTCTCGTTAGTGAGCGTTCCATTCTCTCCCTCCTCGCAGCAGGGCCAGACCAGCACGCCGTCGAGCCCGACCCACAAGAGCCAATGCACGGTGCAGATCAGCAAGTACAAGAAGAACAACAAGCTGACGCCCGTGTTCAAGATCTCCGACCTCGAGGCCCACACGCTGTCTGACCTGCCGGACTCGCCGCCGAGGTCGCCCATCTCCCTGCGCTCCTTCACGGGGGGCGACGAGCCGTACGTGTGCACGCTGGTCACGCCGCTCACGCCGAGGGACATCGCCAACGGCATCGACCGCCACTCGCGCTACCTCTTCCCCTGGCCTTCATCATCTTCAACTGCATCTACTGGTCCATCCTGACGTCGTCGTGAGGACGCGTCCTGACCGTACACCCCATTGCGCCGCCGGTGCCATCAGGAGCTCAAGACTCCAACTCGAGTGCTGGACGACCGCGGCGCCACGTGCCCGAGCGCAAGCACAAGACCTCGTGCCCCACACAGAGCCACCGATTGTGTTCCGAAGTGCCGCAGAAATGTCGCTCGTTGTTCCGGTGGTCACGGCCACGTGGATGAGTGTTGCATCTACCGAGTCGCGAAGATTCGTATATCGGCGGGCCTTTCATGAACATCGTCAGAGTCAAGTTCAATTTAAGACGTCATCTCTCGTCGTCTTAGGAGGTTGTTTTTAATGTTGCGGATGGGCTCACGTCGTTGACTTCTTCATAATCTTGAGCATAAACTCGTGATGAGACAGATGTAAACCCGTGAAGCATTGCACTAAGGAGCTTCACGTAACGTGACCATCGCTACTTCAGTTCCGACGTTTTCGGCGCCGGATGACGGCACTCGGGCATTTCGGTGCTCTGCGAATCCTCGCCGACTCTGGTGCCGCTTTGCCTTAGAGTACGTTTTATTGCATAGAAGGTCTGTGAACTCTTAGGCTGTAAAGTGCAACGCAGGCTATATGTCGCCTGGAACGTGTCTCCGCCTGGTATGTTTGGCGTTCTAACCCTCCCGGGTGTCGAAGTGTACCCCACATGACAATCAAATGCGTCGAAGGATCCGGCGGGTGGAAGTGGCGGCGAAGAGCGGATTCGGGTGTCGGTGGCATACGCAGCGAGCTATCCCGTGCCGACTGCATCTGTCGTATCCATCTCAGCTACTTTACTGCCAGGATCGCGAGGATCCGTAGCATTACCAATTCTTTAGGAGACGCCTTCCAGGTATCCTGTGGACACTGGACACGTTTTACAAGGAGGGACAAATGAACCTAGTCTACTTTAAACAAGCTTCCAAATTCAGCTTTGCGAGCTCTGACGCCGTGGTTAGGTGTTGCTATCAGTACGAAGTTAATGCGTTTTCAATTAAAAGTGAAAAAGCGTTTTTCTGGATCATCAAAACGTTCTATTTAACAAAAAAAAAAAAACAGGAAACGAGTAAAGCTAAAACTATTTAATTCACTCTGTTCGCTTGTGGCTTTTTTAAACATCCTGAACGCTCGCCAGACGCTTTCTTTTCTTTACATTGTCACACACACAAAATGCTCCTTGTTGGCCCCTAAAAGGTATGGTTTTTAGCTGTATTTTTTAATTTAAAAAAAAACTTGCCCTTTGATGATACAAAAGAAATGACTGCACCATATATACAGCCGCATTTACGTGCGAAACTACGGTGTCGGAGCAGGCTAGATTGATTTTTTATATATTTATATAAAACGGATTAGATTCATTTCGCCCTCGCTGTGCCCATGCAAAATGTCCTATGGTCGGCTATAGAAAATTGTTTGTATGGTCGGCTTTAGCTATTTGGCCCAATTAGCTAAAGAATTTTCTATGGCTGTCTTTAGCATTTTTTATGGTCGCCTTTATGGGCCTCTTTAGCTTTGTCTATGGCCCTATCGCTGTCCAGCCATAGCGCTCTTTAGCTTTTTTAATGGTTGGCTAAAGACTTCTCTATGGCTTACCCTATGGCTCTCTTTAGCCAGCAAACTCTAAAAAAATTTTACTTCAAGTTCCCCCGACTTGTGAACGCTACATGGTAGATATACATACATCTCTGAACACACAGAATACAGAGAACACAAGCAGAACACTACCCCACACAACAGCAACAACGCAGCGACACCGGACCCCTCTCTACATATGCTATGTTCGCACTAGCCGTATATATGGCAGTCTAATTTTTGAATCCGACTTTGCCGGTGACCCATCATTTGTCGCAAAAACACGGAGAGGCGGAGCAAATATTACTCGTACTTAATACATTATTTGAATTGTCTCTTGGAATAGCCCCCATCTCTTAATTCAACACCCTGAGCAAAGGAAATGTAGATCATTAGGCTAATTAACTAAAATTTATTAATTATCTTTTTAATAAGTTTGATGAATCGTGTTGACAATGAAGTGTTGAAATGCAGTACACTGGTGGTGAACATTGCAATCAAGCTATTGCTTGATTGCAGTGTAATCTATTTTCAGTTTTGGTGGGGTAATAATTAATTTTAATTGTTGCACAAGTATTTCAATGGATTTTTCAAGCAAACAATATTACTGGTTTTCAAGACTCGTTGCAACAGCAGAGAACATAACTTGGGTCATGCTTTGTCACCGGTATTACAGAAATTTAGTATTGCTTTAATTTTCTAACCTGGAGCGTTTTTCCTATAAAAAGTAGGTGCCGGGAGTGATAAAGACCCACGAACCATGACTTGGGTATCACAGCAGACGACTAAAATGAGACTGTCTTCGGTGATATAATGCGACCGCTTGAAAACATCAAGTTGCCCAAGTCAGAAAGTTCAAAAGCCCGTGTTGAGAGTTTTAGTAGATCGTTTAGCAGACCGCCGCTGCCGCCGCGAGCATGGAGGAGGAATTTTTAGACTCGTTGCCATAAAATTTTCAATGGACGGGTAAAGAAACTTTATTGGTTCCCAGTCTTTAGACTCGGGGCCATACAATTTTCTACAGGCGGGTAAAGAAGATTTATTGCTTCCCTGTCTTTAGACTCAGGGCCATAGAATTTTCTATAGGCGGGTATAGACAATTTATTAATCCCCAGTCTTTAGACTCGTGGCCATAGAATTTTCTATAAGCGGGTAAAGAAAATTTATTGGTTCCCAGCCTTTAGACACAGGACCATACATTTTTCTATAGCTGGCTGTAGCTGTATTTATAGATTTCTATGGCCGACCATAGAAGGCCATAGGGGGTGATAGCCTGCCATAGAATTTTCCATAGACGACCACGGACCACTTTTGTATGGGTGCAGGCTTGTAAATGTATACGCGCAGCTATTCAGCATCGTACAAATATCTGAGAGAAGTTGGGAGGTTTAAAGACATTATATAAATGCGCCAGAGCTTTTTTTTTATTACAAGCTTAAACGGTGAAGACGTCTGTTCAGACTCTGGGATTCTGTAAGAAAAATATCTAGTCAGCCACGACATGGTTCATAACAAGACCGATGTCAAGTACGAAAGCGAGCCACGCCTGTACGATGATGTCGCTCGAAATTCAGCCAAAGATCGGTTCCCATCTGAACGCCCAAAAACACTAAAGCTGCCTTAAATTAAAAAAACAACACTATCGCAAGGTAGCGTTAGTGTTCGGTAGGAAAGCCGCCGATGAAGCCAGCGCTGGTTAGTCCTGAGGAAAAACATTTAGATTCCGTGTGGCTTCGATTTCGACATTCGAAAGCGCACATAACAAATCCGGAGTTTGCATACGCATTCTCAGATTCGTATATTCTCATGGGTCATCGTGCAATTATACGTATATAAAGCCTCGTTTCAGAAAACGACTAGTTTGAATATTACCCCGGTAACATTTCTCTGTGAATATCGTTTCCTCCTACCATTTTATAAACCTCTTAGGAGACCGTTGATGATGCTCAGTATTCAGGGTCAACGTTTATTAGCTGTTATTCATTTCTATGGTATAGCAATCACATCGTCACATACAATTTCACGCGCACCCTTTTATCATCGTCGACTGGATAGCCAGAAAATTAAGCGCTCTATAAAGATTTAGCGCTGATATATCTTATCCCAAAACACCGCGTAATACACTCAATGTTTTCTTACAGAAGCGTTTGTTTATCTTATATCGCAACATGTGCATGCAATTGTAAAAAGTGAAATACGTACAATGACGCAAAAGGTCTTTTCCGTTTGAATTAACTTTCGTATGTGTTTGTCCGGGCCGCTCAATTAAATGGCATGTTGGTCGAACTGCAAAGAAAGAGTCCATTTTGGGTTATGGGCAGCAGGAGTCGAACCCATGCTGCGGTAGTCAGAGGGTCGTCGCAGGGGCATACTATCGCCAAGACTCACAGTGAACTTTGCTCAAACGGTTTGGCATTATATTGCTACTCGTTATATTGCTCTTCGTTTTGACATATTGTCGGACGTATTTGTAGATTTCTAATAAAGTCAATTTATGCACCGTTCGTGTCGGATAATTTGCTGTAATTACCCTGTCATCCGTATCCCTCTACACTAAGCCCGGTCACACGGAATGGATCCGCATCTTCAGAAAGGTAAGGTGCAATCATCGCCTGATTTCTGGAATTGCATGCTTGAAAATGGCAAGGTGGATCGAAGCAGGGTGAAATGATTAGCGGCAGTATATTTTCATACCCGACCAAATCGACATACTTTGGATATGCTTTTATGTCGGTAAATTTCGATGCAATTCATTATGTATACCGAGGCTCAGGGTGCGACTTTCGACGAGAATTCATTTAGTTCTCGTTATGGGCAGATGGTATCGCTTACGCCAGCCAGTGGGAGTGGCGCGCCAGCCGCGAGCGCATAGTTCAAACAAAAGTCACCCAACGTAGTGTTCTAGGCACCTAAATGTCCTAATTTACATAAAAATTGGTCTATGCTCCGTTACTTCTCAAAAGCGCACCATCATGGTGTGCGTCATGTTTTTGTATACGTGTTCTATCATCGCTGAACCAATCTTAAACAGAAAAGACTCAGTGACTTTCGCTTTTTACGTTGCTTGGTCTTCCCCATTAGATCGTACACGTCGACTGCGTCTGGACCTAAGTTGAAGCTAAGTATAGAAACTATGACTATGAGGCATTTACACCACGTTCGAGTGCGCTACAATGTTGAATTAATTACATTTCTTATCGTGTGTACAGGTTGTTTGTTTTAGGCTCTTCACGTCGCTTTTAAAAATCCGTTAAGGCTGCACTAATGCAGTACAACAACGTAAGTTTTACGGCCAGGTGGACATTATATAGGTGGCTCATCATCACGATAGCTTGAATTTATTAAAATTTGTCGAATAATTTTTAGCTAACAAACATAAACATTGTTCAAATTATAATATTGCTGAGCATCAACGAAAACCTCTAAATCAGTGAATTTGAGAAAGAATCGCGGCACATGGGGAACGCGGTGGTCCGTTTAAAGTTACTCGTGCAACAGGCGCAAGGCTGGCAGTGCAAGAACGCGGATGATAGTTTTCTCATCCGTGTCCATCATGCCACATCATCAAAAACCAACGCCTTCCGAGTAGCATCGGTTCCAAAGTGGGGATGGCTCTAGCCGTTCATACACATTCGGTCATCTTTTGAAATGTGGATCGACCCACGCCTCGCTAAGGAACGTTTTGAGTCCAACCCAGTCCCCAAGTAAAGGCGGAATATAAAATGCAGAGCCCTCGAGCCCATCCTGGTGCTATATGGCAAATTCTCCAAAATGAATCTTTTTTGCAAAAACCGGTCTCAAAGTAAGAATGGTTCGGCTCAATTTACACATTCGTTCATATTTTGAAATTTGGGCACCGCGCCTCGCCAGGCAACTTTTTCAGGACAACCAATAGTCCCCAACTAAGGGCGGAATATAATATGTAGAACCCCCGAGCACGTCCAGATACTATAACAAATACTTCAAAAAAAGATTTTTTTTTTACAGCGGAGTTTTTTAGGGTTAGTTTTCCCAGGATCGTGTCCCCCGCAAAGAAATGAAGACACCGAACTCTGGACACCTACCGCCATCTATGAGCGACGGCGGCAAGCCACGTATATCTGGTTGCCGCCGCCGCTCATAGATGG
Source organism: Ixodes ricinus (assembly GCA_037355805.1). Classification (NCBI taxonomy): domain Eukaryota; kingdom Metazoa; phylum Arthropoda; class Arachnida; order Ixodida; family Ixodidae; genus Ixodes; species Ixodes ricinus. The sequence continues at coordinate 11,656 of JAZHYW010028935.1, read as the reverse complement.
CGGCACCTTTCCACTCTGGCTTGCCGACCTGCGGCCAGCCATTACTTTCCATTGTACAGCTCCGCTTGTCTTCCTTCTTCACCAAAAATAAAAAAAAGCTTAAAGTAGTTTTTTTTTTAAGAAAGTTGGTTTAAAGTTCGGCTGTTTTCGCGCATTCGTTCACTTTTTACGATTTGGTCACCCGCACCTCGCCAGGGAACGTTTTGAGGACAAATCAGTCCTCAAAAAAAGGCAGAATATGAAATGTAAAGTCCTCGAGGACGTACCGGTACAATGGAAAATACGTACAAATGAGTCTTTTTTTTTTTTTATTTTTTTAGAAAATCGGTTTTAAATTGGGAATGGTCTCGGCCGTTTTGACGTATTCGCTCATCTTTTGAAATTCGGGCACACGCGCCTCATTCGGGAGCGTTTTCAAGTGGGCCGAGTTCTTAACTGCTGACGAAATCGCCATTTTAGTGCTTTTGTCTACAAGCTGCTGGTAAGACAAATCCTCTAAAATTAGTGATCGTTCGAGAAAGCTTGTATCGAAGTGGACCTGACTCGACCAGAGGCTCCGGAAGTCTTTCTTTGGAGGGGGGCTCGACATCTCCGAAATCCTCAAGGTTAGGTTGGTTCCAGGTTGACATTAATTGCCATATTTTAATGAAAACATATTAATGCAGCGCGTTCGCATATTCACGCACATATCCATGGAAAACAAAGTAAAACAATGGTTCAGTAAAATAACAGTAAAAAGCTTGACACTGACGACTCATACAATGATTGGATAACCACTGAAATCAGCCGCACCATGTGTTCTTTATTTTTTTCTTTCCTATACCAACTTTTACATATCGACCGCAGCTGTGCCTATGCCAAATTGGCTTTGTCTAAAATGAAAACGTCCCTTCATTTAAGGATTCTCGGGGAACCATGATGTATTAACGTAGACAAACAAGTGTTAAAAGTTTTAGACAAGACCCCGAGACTCGGGAGGAAAAAAGGACAGCACAACACGAAGTCTCAAACACAGCAAGTTGGGCCACCGGATGCTCTCAAATGGAGGAAGAGATTGCATACATCGGTATGTGCCTCAGGATCAAGTACATCGACCGTGATCGCTTCGGACTCCTGGCGTCAATGCAAGTTGGGGGGGGGGGGGGGGTACAGGCAGGCACCACAAAAGGAGGGTGCTGAAGGATAAGAGCTGTGTTTGAGACTTCGTGTTGTGGTGTCCTTTTTTCCCCCCAGTCTCGGGGTTTTGTACTAAAATGTTAAACCTTCACCAGCTTGTTTGCGCCTTAACGTTTTGTTCGTTAAAAGTGACTGGAATACAATGTCAAAGGTATCGTTGCACAGCCATATTCTTTTAGGTTAACTACGGTTTTGGGGGAGAACTCATTGCGACTGTAAAGCGTTAAGGAAGAACACATAACGGACGGATCAGAACATAACTATCTCCAGTTATGTGAACGTGGTTGTGTCCTGTTCCTGCTCTCATATTCTAAACCTTAAATAATGACCTATCTTACCAAAACGATCGTACTTAGTTTAGTTAAGGTGTGGTACAGGTAATTAGAATTAACCTTTCCAAGGAAAAAATACGCTGACGCTGTTTCGATACATTCTACATACATGTTCCGTTTATTCAATAGAGTGGATACATATACTGTCCAACAAGAAACTGTTTCATTAAAAACATGACGATGCCAGATTAAGCCGCATCAAACAGAAGAAAATGATTAACGCAAACATGTATACATGAACATTTCACGGAAAGTTACCCCAGGCATCCCGCCACATATAGAGCACTAATGATACAGCACTGTCAGAAAAAAAAACACGTAATGACCAGAAGGTGACACAAGAGCTCCATCTGTGCGCGAATCAATTATATACACAAAACGCAACACAAAATAAACAAGGCAAAATCATAAATGACAAGTTTCAACAAGGGTGTGTTGTCTCCTATAAAGCCAAATACGTAGTGCTTGCGTGCATCTCGTACTGAGTACGAATCAACCACACAAGTGATAAACTTTATCACGCGTGTATATTTAATAATTGTTAACAAATATATGCGAGGCAACAAACCAACATTCAACACATTCAGGTTGAGGAAAGAGGCAAAAATATACACTGGCAGAGAATGCAGAGTGTCGGTCCACGACCGCTCGGTCTGCTGCGCGCGCTTGAGCTGAGATCGAGGGGCCGTGGTCGGTGCGTCAAATTACAAACATGAAACTTCCCGTTTCGAACACTTTTTCGAAATAAGAAAAAGTAAACTATCCATCTAACATGAGCCAAACGTAGCTAAGCGTTCGGCTGTTTTGGCGATAAATTCAATCATGACATTGTTAAGGCACAGCTTTCCAGTTCTTTGTCGGTGGGCATGCAGAAGAAGGAGATGCGTGAGGCGGGTCTGTGTCATGCGACTCCGTAGGTAAGTTTTTACTCGTCTCAACGCACTGAAAGAACGCTCCCCTGATGCCGCCGATGCTGGCACCGTTAGTAAAAGCTGCACAAGCCTGACAACCTGGTCCAAGAGATTCAGAACAGTTCGAGACTGCTGCCTTCAGTGCTTCCGCGACATCATCGACTACGGTCACCTCTATGCCAGAAAGAACCGTTGGGAGGAGTACAAGCTGTGCATTTAACCTATCTAAATCAAAGTCGCTGCCATGGACGCCGAGCGCTTCTTTTAACTCCTCCGCATTGAATCGCTGTCCACGTGCACCGCTGACAAGCGTGCATTCGAGCTTTACCAGCAGCTTCCATGCCAGGTTGGTCGAACCGGCTCTTTATTTCAGACGTTACGCAGTCAACTGCCACAAAAAATTCCTTTCGAAGGTTGGCCTTTGCATCCAGCACCACTGGGGAAGTGGGCGTCTTCGTCTGCTCAAATCTTGTCGGCGGCTTTACAGTTCTGGTGGTTGTGGTCTCCCTCTGTTTAAGGCCAAGCTTCACGGAGGCATTCTTGGTTTCGTCCCAAACTCTATCAAAACCTTCGTCTGTTCTCAGATTCATCATAGTTTGACGGAGAGCTTCAGCCGCTTGCATCGTTCCGGTCGCACTGTATTTAGGACTCTGAAGAACCCTGGCAAGTTGTTCACATGGGCCGAAGAGTTCCTTTGACATGTTCAGTCCAAAAAGTGTCTCAAACTTGTTGAGCAGTTTTTCGTACCCTCTCATGATTGCTCTTCGATCATCTCCAATTGATCCTGGAGTTTGCAAAAGATCGTGGATCGTAGCTTGAACCCTCTCGTAGTTCTGCAGAAATCGTTTCATGGACTTCACTCGCACTGTCCACCTCGTTGGACAGAGTGGCAGAAGATTGCTTGCCTTCACGGGCCTTTCCTGTGAAGCGTCTACGCACGGAGGGAGGACTATGCCTATGTATGTGTTCTTCCGTTTTGAGGACGTTAGGATGATGTTGGACACGTCTTTTACTGTACTTAACGCTTCTGCAACTACTCTGCTGCTTCTGCCAACCTCCTGCAGAGCCAAATCTAAAGAATGGCTGGCACAATGCACGTAAACAGACTTCGACTGAATGTCGCTTATTTTCTTCTGAACACCAGAGAAGCGCCCAGACATGTTTGCTGCACCATCGAAGCAGTGTCCTCGCAAACTACTGAAGTCCAGTCCTAGACGAACGAGCATATCCTTGACTGCCATGAACAGCGTGTTAGCCTTAGAGTCTGGAGGGCTATAAACCCCAATAAACTCTTCCTTGATCTCCAATGACACATTTTCGACCCAACGCAGGCATAGAGTAAACTGCTCGTCTCCGGCAACATCAGTTGTCCCGTCAGCGATGATTACAAAAAAAGGGCTCCTTTTCACCTCTTCTACAATGTCGCGTTGTAGTGTGTGAGCCATGATTTTGATTATTTCATTTTGGATGTCACTGCTCAGCCACTTGTCTCGTCGAGTTAGCCAGGTCTTAAGAGCAGGCACATCCTCGGAGCGTTCCTCTAATAAATCAACTAGGTTGCCGTCCTGTAGAGTGTGCCCAAGCAGAGCCTGACCTGTGCGGCAGAGGTACCGAATAGAGCTCACAATGACGCGAAGAGCGTCCCTGGACTCTTGCTGCTGCTTCATAGAATTCCTTGTAAGGAGCTCAACAACACGTGCACCCTTTGTTTTCCCTAGTTGGTACTGCACGGCGTCGAGATGATACGTGCTCTTTTCATGACAGCGAAACTTCTCAAGCGCGTTCTTCCAGTTTGAGAACCCACTCTGTAGAAAGCTGAGCTCTAAGCCCGGGATAGTGACCCCTCTTTCCTTAAACGCAACACTGCATTCGTGACAAAGCACGACGTCGCGATCAGTGACGTAGTGGAGCCAAGGAAACATTTGAAACCATGCATGCTGGCAGGACCTGTTACCTTTGCTCTTTTTGAACAGGTAGCTTTTTGCTGGCACAAATTTGCTGGCGGCTGGAGTATCTTCCTCATGATGGCGTTGCTCATCCGGCAAACATGATGTTGAAGGAGCCTCCACGCGTTCAAGATCATCCGAAGCATCAGTGAAGTCAGGGCTAGGAGAAGGTCTGCCGATGTTGTCTGTATTGATAGGCAAGAAACAATTTGATCAAAATATGAATAAGCAATTTATGCTACAGGCAGACGCGTCAGTCAGACGCCGTTTATAAGAGGGTACATGACGGTCTGGTGTTGTTTTAGTTTGCGTATGAATGATTGCCCGGCACGCGCGCAGAAGCGCATTTATCGCTCACCAGCTGCTACCACTTTCAAAGGCACTATGATCATAATTATTTTGAATTTGAAAATCCACAACTTTCTCAAAAATAATGAGGAACGAACGGAGCTTCTACAATACAACATCCGAAGAAGTGCTCAACCTGTGCGACATAATTCGCAGAATACTCTTTTAGCGCATTCCTCAGCTCGTCGCCGCATTTTTGCCAAAGTGCAAGCATCTTGAGCCTTACCGACGGTTCGCTTCTTTGAGCAGTCACTGGATAGGGCTGGGCAAGTATTTGGAGTCCCGCAGTTGATATCAGGAGCTTTTCGCTTTCTGATGAGGTACTTTTCCATAGTGTTCCGAAATGTTCTGAAAAAGTACAAAATAAAATTAGTCTAACTGCACGTAATAAAAAACAAGAAATGTTTTGAAATTAAGTACCGTATCAAAAGCTGAAAACACTACATTTCCAACTTTTTTTCTGAGAGTCCGGATATGTTATTAATGCAGTAGGAGAGAGCGGGTTAATTCAGGCTGGCGGAAAATATTGGCCACCCATGTTTCTCGCTTATCACACTAGATATTGCCGCCTGTCCTGCACAGTCCTCATCAAAAAGACAACCTGTAGATTCACACAAATCACTCGATCTCTAAAAAAAAAAAGAAAAAAAAGAATCCGTTTTAATTTTAAAATCAGGTTCTTATATCTCCTTGACAAAAATTATCAATGAGTTTCAATACTTGAGACATTTTAAGTGAAATAATTTTAAAAATATACTCTTCATCAGCATAACATCCTACTCGCATATTCGTTGGCATATTGGAGTTGCGCGATGGCTGTTTTTGCCCGTGACTTTTCTCGTACCTGTAACAAGTGCGTATCTGTTAAACAGGTGAGGGTGTAATGCCAGCCACCCACAGGATGGTAATATGATGGGACATGATAATAGGGAGTTTTAGCGGACCGTTCCGATAACCCTGAAACTATACCCGATACCCCTCCGGCGCTTTTCATCGTCGGGTATCGATTTCGGAGCGGAAAACGGTCGGCTAAAACTCCCCCATGTTTGTTTAACAGCAGTAGTGCAGACTGTGGCAACAGATAACGCGCGACGATGTGTAAACGCTGTTCTTCATACTTCCTAGCATTTCAATGTAGCCAATGACCTATTTCAGCCTCTCTGCTAGAGCTAGCGCTAGTAGTGAAAGTGAAAAAAAGGATCATTTTCAGGTTCGCCTAGACTACTTTTCAATTTATTGTTCTGCAAGTACGCATAATTAGGATTCCCGCCTTGTACCATTGCCCAGGCAGATTCACCTGACAGTAATATTGGTAAATAAAATTAAAATCAACACATGTGCTCAGTGACTTCGAGATGAGACGACTACCAAGCAAATTATGAGCGCATATTCTTCTAGCTAATAAAATAGTGCAGATTTGTTTGCATGTGCAGTGCCTTTCTTCAGAAAGGGAACTAGCTAGCGCAAGATGCGTCCACCAGTGCACGTAAGATTAAGTCTATATGTTATTATTTTTGTGGTCGGAAATACCACCATGGGCTAATATGAGACAGTGTAGTGTTTTGGAAAATACATTGTATGGTATTACGATATATAAAATTTACTCTCGATAAACTAATATCTTATTGGAGTAAAAAAAATACGTATTATACACTGATACCAGATGCTGACCAATAACTCTGCCAATAATCCGAGGAAACCTTCAGAAAGAATGTATAGCCACAAAAAGGAAGTAAAAACATAGGCTGATGTTGCCCCGCTCTCCCCTACATGCTCATACGCTGTATAATTGTAAACAAGTGTTCTAATATACAATAGGATGTCGTTGAGAAAAATAAAACGCAGTGCAATATCCATGTTTCAACGTGATTGGGAAATCCAATCACGTTAGAGGCCGAAATCTACACTCTGACTTTGCTTTGCCCTACCGGGAATCATACTAAAACTATAGTGTGTATGTTCGACTTAATTTTTAATATAAAAAAAATATTCGGGAGAATATTTTATTGATTCGAATAATTACGACTTTCAGGATTCGGGCCGGGACTAATATTTCAAGTTTCCAGGAAGCCTCGGCTGACTTTTACGTCAGTTTACCTTTCCGGGTCGTATGCATCGTCAAAGAGAAACAAGAATGACGTTTGGTAATTTTGACCAGTGTGAAACTAAATGACGTATTGACACATTTTCCAAAGCGTTGATTGCAATGTCTCATAAGAAAAATTCTTGCAAGAAAATTAAATTACACGTTAGGTGCGGAAACTACTCCATATCGGAGCACACGCAATATATGTGGAACCCGTTTGGAAGAGGGGCGAGTAAAGACCACTCACCGATGTGGTGCCCGCAGAGCTGCGATTAAATGTGGGGAGACCAGGAGGGGGTGTTGAGACTGATTGGTTGTCCTGCTGGATTAGCTCGATTGGGGCCAGGACCAGGGCAGGACTCCGGAGAGGAATTTCCCGTCGGAGAGCCGGATCTCTCACTGGAAAAGTGTTGTCTACTTATATTTTCATATACAGTCATATGTTCAGTTCAGGGGGCGCAGTTCGAAACTGCACGCCGCTCTTATTGAATGGTAGCTTTTCCTCGAGTCCCAAGGTTGGGAATCCGCATTATGGAGAGGGTAACGCCAGTAAATCTGGCACTTCCAAATCATCAGGCTCCGCCTCTTTGCACACACTCGAACACCGCAGCAAAGCTGCAACAAAGGCGTGCCGATCGCCTTCGTTGACTCGGGAAATGGTGACATTGACGAAGATAATACATACTCCCTCGTCCTGCACAAGCCGCCCGGATTATCCGAAAGTTCTGGGGGCCTTCTTTCGGTAAGGAACGCGAGCCGTCGGCTTCAGAGTCCTTTAATTAGGCGGTTTCAGGCGACAAAGTGGCGGTAGTCAGACGCTTCTGAGCGTAAGCTCCTCGGCGCCGTCTACCACCCATCCGTCTCGCCAGCTACCCGGATTATCCGATACCCCACGGTCTGTCGTTTCGGCAAAGTCAAGACGAGCCGCTGCTTTTTCCTTTCTTTGTCCAGGCGGTTAGAAGAGACCCCGCAGCGCTGGTCAAAAGCTCCTCCAGCTCATCAAAGTAATCTCCTGGGCGACGTCTGACGCGTCCACACCTGTGCTCCATTCCTCTCTCCGGAGTAGTTGGTTTAGGAGCGCGGTCTATCAGCAGGCTTCCGTGAAGGCAAAACTACGGGAGGCTGCAGCGACATGAAACCTCGAGGAGCCGACATACTGGACCATGAGTGAAGACAGCAGTGAAGGACTCATGCTGGTCCCACTTTTGCCCATCGAGGTGACAGCATTATCTCGACATGTTTATGTCGTGAAAGTTCTCGGTAAGGCGGTAAGCGGATGGCTGGACGTTGATTTCTGTTCAGTGTTCTTATTCAGTGCCATCAAAATAAAGAAGGTCATTAAGAAATTCAAGCGAGCACATCTCAGAATTGCATCCAAAATACCCCCGATGGGCCTGTTGCAGTGTGAGCTGGCTGCAGGATTCGCCTCTTTCGTACTCATTTAAGGCATATAAAAATGTCTACACATGGCTTGCACGTCACGTTAAAGGCGTCCTCCTTGCTAGTGGTGGAAGCCTGCCGTTAGCGCACTGGCTGGAAGCTCCGCTGACTCCTTTTCCCACTCGCTCGCAACGCTCGTTTCCTGTTTGTACAATTAGTACAGTAAAGGCTACGCTCCACCACCAGAGAGGAGGGCCAAATTACGTCAATGCAAGCTATGTATAGGATTTTTTTTTTCCATCCTTACATCAGTCAGAACTCCCACCTAGACAAACTTACCGAAGACACATGTTTGCTTGCGGGAGCACTCGTATTATTAAATCTCGGAAAGAGAAAGCTGCAACAGCTTGTCAAAGCAGCGCTCATAAATTGTTCACCGAGGTAAGCCGGCAGTCTAAACCTGAAAAACGAAATCGTTTTTCCATCCAAATCGGTTTTGAACGGTCGCCATCACGTGTAGCCGTATCTTCATTAGTTATTTTATTCTCTTTTATCACTATCTCCTCGGGGCAGGTACCATCTAGGCTTTCCCGTCTAATCAGAACAGCCGAGCTACCGCCGAACAAAAGAGAAACAAAGACACTGAAAACACTGTATGACAGTAGGAACCACACGACTAGAAAAACAAAACCAGACCTAAAAAAAAAACAGAAGCAAAATAAACCTCTGCGAGCTATTAGCGATGAGACGTTTAAGAGTCTCCCTCTGCAGGCTTCCTTAAGCTGACTTTACGGCCAGAACCTTTTTGCCTACTCGTCATGACTCATGCGAACGGTCCCGTATTGGCAGCTGATAACTTCGGAGAAACTGTGTGCACTGTTATCAACGCAAATTTTATATTTTTATTCGCGTGATCTTAACCTTCCGTGAGCGAAATCATTGTATCCTTGCGTGACGTGCCAGCTTACCTAACTTCGGGTAATCACTATGCTGCAAGAACAGTGACGCTTTTGGTCGCGCAGATCGCCAATATTTTAGCCTGACTGAACCGGTTGCACCCGCCTAGTGCTTCCAGGTTCCACGATACATGAATAGCATCGATCACGCAACTTAAAGCTAAGGGCGCTAAGTGATACTGTCGATATTGTCGGCTTGTAACAGCCTTTCTTTTATACTTTAGTTTGAAAAAGGGAGTCGAGACGAGGATAGCTAAGTACAGCGCTCCTCGCCAACCTTAATGACGGCACTTTATTTTCCAGTTATTGAGCTATTGCAGTTCGCTAAGAGATAAATCAGACAACGGACCAGCTTGAATGCCTTCTCTGGATAGGGTAGTCACCGACAAGTCAAAGTGTCACCAGAGAGGGCTATCTCGCGGCGGCGAGGGTTGGGGAGGCCGTACCACCCAGTCTCCTTCCTGCGAAGTTTCCATTCATACCCGAAAACCCAAAACCCTTTGGCTTTCGTTCGTGCCGAAATCCCCCTTTATGTTGTGTTTCGTGACGCCTTCACAGTTTAGAAGCTTCCGCGTTCATTTTCTTGCAGAACAGAAGGTTCGTCCAATCACAGCGAACTACGAAGGAATTTGAGCTAATAACGAAGATCGAAGCAGATGCCTTGCATTTACGTAACACGGTACTGCAAACAGGAGTCCTTCGAATATGGCAGCGTGACGTTGGGTGCGCAAACGTATCATGACTTGAAACGCTCGATGAAGTGACAACATAGCTTCCACTGCATTAATAGGGCGCTTGGTACCAAGGTATGGCGGTAACGAACGTCGTACGTCAAGGGCAAGGCATAAAAACAATTAGATATAAGAAATCCAAACAACAATAGGACAATCATGCAAGGAAAACGTCATGCTCAGTGTCGCAGCGTACTTACAAGGCATTGTGAAGTTTAATCTTATTCCAATTTTAGTAATTCGCTAGAATCGTTCGGTTGTTCGTGGTGGTTTTCTACGTAACCATCATCATCCTAATACGTTTATTTGAGACCTGCCTTCTGGTCGGTGAACACCCGCTTTTCGTGGAAGTGAACGCTCTGTTTTTTTTTTTTTTTTTTGTTTTGTTTTGTTTATATTTATTGCATATTATTTTAATCATAATGCTTCCTCGTAAGTTGTGTTGAAACATGTAGCGCTTGAAGAGAATAATAATTACAAAAAAAAAATAGTTTTCTGTAAAAAAATAATAATAATAAAAAAATAAAGTTGTAGTGCGACGTGTGCAGCGCGTTTGAATCCGAGAGTTCCAACGAGAGAGTGGATCATCCCAACAATTTACCTATTTACTGATTTTCGCCTCAAACGCATTTTCCTAATAGGATGTTGAACTGAGGATATAGAGGCGAAAAACAAATACTAGACAATCACGGAACTCGCATTGCCACTGCCCAGTGGCACGCACAGAGATTTTTTATCAACGCCGCGCAGCGACGACTGGTGATAGCGCTGTAAAGGCCCTGTAAAGGCACTGTAAAGGCCGATAATCATATACTCGTAGGCCACAGTTTTAACTGTTTACGTCCTCGTGCGGCTTATATAAATTAATAATTACCTTTCTTGTGCGCATCGAGCCGGTTCAAAACGCGCGCGTTTTATGGAGTATACCCCTGTCAGACGGGCATTTTAAAGGCCTTTAGAACAAGCTCTTTTATAAAATCAACGAACCAGCGCACGCTGTACGGCACATGCGCACTCAGCATCGCGAAAAAATTGGCCGATTTTATAAAAGAGCTTAGTGAAAAGCAACTTTAGAACGCCGTCTGACAGAGGTATTAGATTTTGGCATTGCGCAGCGGCTAAGTGCGGCTGAAAGATATCATTTCCATGCATCTACCGAAAAAGGACACGACCGAGTAAAAACGATGGATGCGTGTTATGTGAGATTAACAAACTACATCACAATGATCTCCCGAAATACTAGCATCTCAGTTACGCAAACAGAGAGCTCCAGGCTACTAAATTCCTCTTTGTAAACATGTGTCACCTCATACCTCACCATCCTGTGAGCTTGACGCCGCATGCGCGCAAAGCTTTCGCCCACGAAGGCGCCTTGTCAAATTTGGGAGCTCGTAGACTTTCGCCTTTTCTAAGCACTCCCAAATCCCCACTCAAGCTCACCAGCCCCCCCCCTCCCTCCCTAATCATGGCCTTTAAGCGCCGCGGTAGTACCCGCCTGCCTGTTTTGTCCGTGGGCCAGAAGCGCTACCTTCTGGGCTTCTTGCTTCCACACGGCGAAGCAGACAAACGCTCGCCGACGTCGTCTTGTCGGAATCCATCAATTTCACTGTCCCCCCTTTGCTCGCTCTAAACGGTTGTCAATCAGGCTCATGAATCCTGCCTGTCATTTTCTTCTGGCTTTGACTTTTCAGGCAAGCCTCCCTGTCGCCCCGGTGCTTTTTGTGCATGGCGGAGGGAGGAGGGCGGTAGGTCAGCATGCATAGAAGGGTCATTTCATTTTCATATTCATT